>CATIWF010033720.1:0-93722 GCA_949630135.1 Balakata baccata
CAAATGGATAAACATGTGATCTCAGCTTGTGAGTCGCCTCTCATTCCCCGAGGTTGTCAATCTCTAGAGCGTTGGCATCTATAGCTGCTGTAATAGGAGTTACCTCAGCGACTGGAGCTTCAAGTTCTTTAGTGTTTTGTGCAAAAGTTTGTTGGGGGGATTCTTGAGTGGCGATCTGAAGAATGAGCCAAACACCAACCACTTGCAGCCGCAGATAGCAGTTAGCAAGCTATCGGCAGCATCAGCAGAGCATTGTCATGTGCATCTGCTGTTACCTAGCTTTCTGGAGCTGTTCTTGGAGCTGCTAAGTTAATTACTAATGCACACGTGTCAGAGCTAGAATAAGAGTTCATATAACTTATATAACAGTAGAGTAGCGTTATTCTTTCTTCTTCAGAGGCAATTATTTTGGTCTGTATATAACCTTAGTTGGAAGGTTATTTTTCATTAGCCTAGATTTGTATCTTTCTAGTTTTTTCGATCAATGGAAGCTCATCATTCTTCCAATTGCAGAATGTTTCTTGATCAAGCCATGGAAATGGCATTGATGATTTGAGATTGCATGAAGTTTCATCATGGTATCAGAGCAGATTGCTCAATGAGTTTCTTTTCTTCCTTATTTTGTTTTTTTTTTATAATTTCTTGAAGATCAATAATGTAGGATGCACAAAGAGATGAAACCGATAGATTTAGAATACAAAATCAACAAAATCCAGATGTCCATTGCAGCTATAAGGATCGGATCACCCTGGTATGGTTCTTGTATCAGCCTTACTTACTGAATCCAATTTTCTTACTTAGAGTCGATCAATTCGCATAGCGCTTGGTGCAAAGAATAAGTTGGGATTTATAGATGGTAGATTGAGAGAGCCAGCTGTGAATAGTCCAGATCATGCTAAATGGAGGAGGATAGATTTTATGGTAACCCCATGGCTTCTTAACTCCATGTCAAAAGAAATTGTAGAATCCTTTATATACTCCTCAAGTTCAAGACAGTTATGGGAAAGAGTTAGAAGAGCAATTTGTTGAAAGGTTGAAAGCAATGGGCCGCAAATATATCATATACAAAGAGAAATAGCATCTATGGAACAGGGTAACAATACTGTTACAATGTACTACAATAGAATGAAAAAGTTATGGGATGAACTTAATGTGCTACAACCAGTACCTCAGTGTACTTGTGGTGTAGGAATACAGTGCACATGTGGAGTGGTTATAAACGTGATTGAGATAAATTCTCATAACAAGCTTATGCAGTTCCTCATGGGCCTGAATGAATCTTTTGACAATATAAGAAACCAAATCTTGGTTTTAGACCCCTTACCAAACATGAACAAGGCATTCTCTATGATTTAAAAGGTTGAAAAACAGAGAAGTGTGCATATGAACTATGCTGAGACAGCGGAAGAAAATGCCATGATGGCAAAAGGAGTAAATAACTCTTTAGCATGGGAAAGTAAGGGTTTTAACAAGAAAAAGGAAAAAGATAATAAAGAAGAAAAATGTACCTATTGCAAGAAAGGTGGACACATAAGGGACTCATGTTTCAAATTGAATGGTTATCCAGAATGGTGGAACCAGCAGAAACAAAGAAAAAGGAAATACAAACATAATGGATACACCACTTGATGAGGAAAAGATGATGGAATCAAACAAAATGTGGATGTCTTCTTCTTTCTCTGAGATGTTCAGGCAGAAATTAGCAAAATACATGAAAGAAGTTCAAGGGCAAACAGAAGATCAAGTGAGCTTTGCACAGGTTCATAACTATACAGGTAACACTAATACTCAAGGTTTCTTCTCTTGCATTAAGAATTGTGATTATTGGATTATTGATACTGGTACATCAAATCATATATGTGCCTTTAAAAACCTTTTTATCAATTGAGCAGAAAATCATAGTGCACTTACCAGATGGTAGTATCAAGTTTTTGATATAGAGGAACCATAAAATTATATCACAATATAACCTTGACAAATGTTTTATACATTCCTACTTTCAAGCATAACCTTTTGTCAGTAAGTAGACTGATACAAAATGACTCTCTAAAGTTCACTTTTTACCCAGATTGTTGCATGTTGCAGGACCAGAAGAATGAAAAAGTTTTGGATGTTGGGAAGGTTGTAGGGAATCTGTACTTTTTGAGTCACAATTCTTTTACCACAGATACCACAACTGACATATCAAACATTTTTTGTATTCAACCTAATGGTGATTCTATTCCTATAAGTTATGTGAATAAAGTGTCAGATGTGTAACTATATGGCATCAAAGGTTAGGGCACCCTTCATATGCTGTATTGAAACGTGTACAGATTCTTATTAATGTACCTAACACTAATCATGAATGTTGTGAAGTTTGTCCTATTGCAAATCAAACAATATTAGTTTTCTCTTCTAGCAAAATAAATACAAAACAGAATTTTGAGATGATACATGTAGATCTTTGGGGGCCTTATCATCAAGCCACTATATAAATAGTGTTATAATTTTAAAAAATTATTTTTGATAAAATTAAAAAATATTTTAAGCACATATAAATCGGTATTTAATTTTCGATATTTTAGTAAAATTCCCTTAGCTGTAATTCTGCTCACTTTTGGACTTTAGAGGCCGCTAACTGTAAAACATGGACATTTTTTACCAAATTCCTTCTTTACAATGCCAACGCAAAATTTCCACATTTTCCTCACCCAGGAGCCAAAATTCCTTAATCCTGCATCAGGCCACCAAACTGCTGAGCGGGCAGCCACTCGAAACCGCTGAGCTTACATCACATCTAGACGATTTCTAAATCCTACAATGATTAGGAGAGAAGGAAACCTCATTCGTGATCAGTTTTTTAAATATTATTTTAATTATAAAATAAAAATTGATATAATTTTATATTATAAATAATTTTTAAGGTTATCAATTATTACACTCTAATCCAACATACTATCACAACTTTTCTTCTTAAACTTTGGTGACTTTCGATTGAGTCTTCACTCTGGTTCTCTATTTCCTATCGCTTCACAGTAAAACCTCACCGAAACATACTACCATGACCGGTGGCGGAGGTGATGCGCCACCTCTGCAGCCCGCTGCAACTGGTGGGGAATTTCTGCTGTCTTTGCTTCAGAGGCCTAACCATCAGGTTCAAACACTGCCGCCGCCATCGCAACCTCAATTTCCTATTCCTATTCCGGTTGCTCCGTCCACATCACTACAACATCAACATCTACAGCAGCAACAGTCTCTCGATTTTGATCCTGCTGTTGCAGCTGTGGGCCCTAGCATCCCATTCTCGCCGCTACTTTGGCAGTCCAATGGCCGTGAAATCCTATCTCCTCCGAGGCCCCACGAACTTTCTCCTCCTGCTTTACTTCCTGGCTTGCTTGGCTTTCCCCAAAATTCTCGGTCTTCTCCTGGAAACCAATATCCGGCTAACCAATTTCAAGGAAGCCAGCGGGGTGTCTTAGGCGATAATCTTCAGAGAATAGGGTTTTCAAGTACCGAGATCGGGGCTAATAATACAATTCACAATCTTGTGCAACACAAGCAGCAAGTGCAGCAAAAGCTACAATTTGGCTCGTTTCACAGTGATCTTCAAACCCCTGCCGGTTTTTTAAATGTAAATCCAAAGCTTAACGCAGCAAAGGAGCTGGAATTAGAGGGAAATCGTCAATTGGATCCACAATTGAATCTGAACTTGAAAACTTTCGATTTGCACGAGAATGATCAGAGAGTGAGTGGCGGTTGGGGAAAGCAGCCCCATGGAGGTAATTACAGGTCTCAGGATATTCGAATGCCTCCCCCGGGATTTTCAAATAAACCAAGAGGAGGGAATTGGGATTTTGTTAGCAGGAGGAGGGAGTTAGAACACAATGTGAAAAATGAAAAGGGAAATCACGGTGAATTGAGCAAGAAGCATGCTTTTCTAAGCACTGAAGATAAGAGTGTAAAGGATGCTGATGGCTCACGAGATTTTGGGCTCACAAGGCAGCTTGACCACCCTGGTCCATCTGCTGGGAGTAATCTCCATTCTGTTTCAGCATCGGACATCGAAGAGACTTTGTTGAACTTAAGTGCTTTGCGACTTGAAGATGGGAGGGATGAAGGTCATGATTTGGATGTTATTGGTGAAGAACTTGTTGATTCTTTATTGCTTGATGGTGAATCCGATGGCAGGAATGAGAAGAAGCAAAATCGCCATTCTCGTGAGAAGGTAAACTGTGTCTTTTCTATGTGTTTCTCACCTTTTAAGTTCCAAATGTTTGTATATAAATGAATTGTACTTAATGTGTATGTCATGTTTTCATCTAGTTATTTAAATGATGTAATAAGTTGATTCATTCTTAATGAAATTAACTCTGAGGTCAGTGTAGGAAATAATATTGTTTCTCTGGAACTTCTGGTTTTAGTTGTGAAGGATCAGATTTTGAAAATGTGGGTTTCACTTCATCTTATGATCAGGAGCATAGATCAGATAACAGGGGACAGCGCACACTAAGCCAAAGGATGAGAATGCTTAAAAGACATATGGAATGCCGCAGAGACATAGATAGACTAATTGCTTCTTTTATTTCAATTTTTGACTCACTAATACCTCCAGAGGAAGAAAAGGCAAAGCAGAAGCAATTGTTAAAATCGTTGGAGAAATTAGTAAACAAGGAGTGGCCTCAAGCTCGATTATATCTCTATGGTTCATGTGCCAATTCGTTTGGGGTTTTGAAGAGTGATATTGATGTTTGCTTAGCAATTGAAGATCCAGATATCAACAAGTCTGAAGTATTGCTAAAGTTGGCAGATATATTGCAATCAGATAACCTACAGAATGTCCAGGTGAATCGGATTGTTGACCTTTAGTATGATTAATAAATTTTTTGCTAATATAATAAAGTTCTACTTAACAGAAACAGTTAGCAAATATCCACTCTGCTTTTACTGAGTTGACAGTTTGTGAACAAGTCTGAGAACTTAGATCGAAGTTGGCCTTGGTTTTCAAAATTTAGATGCTGAGAAATTATCAAAATGGAGGACTAAATATTCTACTTGTAAGCAGAAAAACATTCTCATAAGCAACCTGACGAAGTAATATAACAACTCTTATTGAATTGAAGAATTGATTATTTAGATATCTTGGTGTCACGAGGTCATAGACCTATGTATTTCATTACATTTCTGGAATGAGATCCATTTTTCTTCCTTTAATTCGATATCGGAACGTGGGCTTTAGATCGCTACGAGATGACCTGTCAAAAATTATGTTTCAAATTGGCATTGAAAATTCTTCTGCTTTTGCACCTTTTCAAGCTAGTGAAATCTAATGCATTTCTCTTGAATTAGTTTGGATGTTTGGGCAGGGAATCAGAACTTTTGAAAGCATAAAAGCTCTTTATATACAACCACATGAAAAGTCCTGAGTGAATTTAATCAATTAAAGAAATAAGATCTTCCTTGGCTATCTTTTAGTTGGAACTCAGAGCATGACTTGAAAAAATAAACAAGATTAAATGAATAAGACAATATTTGCTCCATATGTGGCTATCCTTCTTGTCATAATTTTTATTTTCTTGGCAACTAATTTACTATCCATTATCTTTTTTAAATCATTCTATCATTTGGTTGATTCTTGCTTACCTTCTTTTTGAGTCATTAATCCATGTTCTTTTACAGGCACTGACACGGGCTAGGGTCCCCATTGTAAAGCTCATGGATCCAGTGACTGGAATCTCATGTGATATATGCATAAACAATGTTTTGGCTGTTGTTAATACAAAGCTTCTTTGGGATTATTCACAGATAGATGTAAGGTTAAGGCAGTTGGCTTTCATAGTGAAACATTGGGCAAAGTCAAGGGGAGTTAATGAAACTTATCAGGGAACCCTATCTAGCTATGCGTAAGTCTGTGTTTTGATAATTATAATTTTGTTTCTAACTTAGCAATGTACAGCTGTCTGTTATGGTAGATTCAAAAGATCTTTATGTTCTTTTTATTGTATTTCAGGTATGTTTTGATGTGCATTCATTTTTTACAGCAGCGCAGACCTGCTATCCTTCCATGCTTACAGGTTTGTATTTTGCTTTTGCTTCTTAATTTGAGGTTTTTGATCTGTATATAGTCATAGTTTTTAACACCCCAAACAAAGGTTTCGCATGTATGCGGCTATGCACGTCCCATCTTTTTTTTCAAGATCTTTTCTTTCCACCTTTGAAATTTCCGCTGTCCTTTCCAGATTCTTGATTTCAGAGGAATTGAAGTATTCTTCTGAATAGTTTAAAACCCATCAACCTATTAATATGGTTTTATTGTTACTAAATTTCGGAACTCTTCAAATAGAATACTCATTTTACTGTCTAAAGGAATCAATATGTTGATGGCGGCACGAAATGAAGAACTAACCATGAAGCAACAGCTTGTGAAAAGAAAACCGTTTGTTATTCACAAGCCTGTCCATTTTATTTTTTGACTTTTCATTTGCGAACTTTTAGGCCATACACTTGATTTCTACGTCAATTTTTGGATGTCAAGAATCTTTATAGTTAATTATGGTATATAATTTTATTTCACACAACTATATGACCAAGACGATTTTATGAGACTTTCCTTTTGTGCTTTTGAAACTGCTTCCAAGTTACAACCTCGAGGACACCTCATTTTTTATTGCTTGATGTCTTTTTGATATTATTGTTTCCGATTCCCTTTACTTGATTCCGTCTTGGTTCAATGCATTTGGCTTTAGATTTATTGATGTTTTGCTCTTTCAGGAAATGGAGGCGACATATTCTGTCACTGTAGATAACATTGAATGTGCTTACTTTGATCAAGTGGAAAAACTTCGTGGTTTTGGATCCCATAACAAGGAAACAATTGCACGTCTGGTGTGGGCCTTTTTTAATTATTGGGCATATTGTCATGATTATGCAAATGATGTCATATCGGTTCGCAGAGGGAGCCTAATCAGGTGATATGACTGTCTGGTATCTGTAATGGGAATAGCCACTGATTTACATATTTTGTAATTTGGAGATTGATGATTTTGCTGTTAGGCTACTTCTCTGTTAACTAACTGTTACCTTACAATTTTCGTTATGCAGTAAACAGGAAAAAGACTGGACAAGGAGAATAGGGAATGATCGACATTTGATATGCATAGAGGACCCTTTTGAGACATCTCATGACCTTGGCAGAGTGGTGGATAAGTACAGCATAAAAGTTTTGAGGGAGGAGTTTGAACGTGCTGCGTATATCATGCAGAACGATCCAAATCCTTGTGTAACGCTTTTTGAACCTTATGTTCCTAGCTAACTAATATCTGCTTGAGCAGACATATTAGATGTAATTATGGTTAAGTTAAACTGAGGCTGTGAAGCCCCCACTTTTGCCATTGTCATCTTTATTTGTGTCTATATGGTGTGTCGATATTATGTATTTAGGGTGCTGGGCTTTTATTCATATCTTTCGCAATTAGCAAGGTTTTTTGGTCGTCTCAACTTTCTAATGGCTATTTTTAGTTCCAAACTTCAAAGCCGACTAAAATTCAGCAGAAACTTGCTGAGAGAGGCTAGATAAGAGGAAGAGCTTTGAATGGTGGTAGAGTAGAACTTTTTCCAAAGTTATTCTCAATGATGGATTTGTTATATAGTTTGTATATATTATGATGGAAATATTTGTTATTGATGTTGCAAGCTCTGAATGGTGCTAGCGTATAACTTTTTCGTTACTTATGATAACACTTTCTACCACATGTTCTGCTCTGCAGTTGATTATTTTTTTCCTTGTGTTATCATTATATGTTAGTTTCATTTTCATTTGATAAATGAAGTTTTTTTTTTTTAATCATGGAGGTGCTTCCAAATTCTTCATCAATTTTTTTCGGTATCATGATTTCCCTTGTTAAATTGGTTAGTAGATAGATTATAATAAATGAAATAACCTATCTTAAAACATTAATTGCATCCTTAATAAAGATAATAATAAATGAAATAATTGCACTCTGTTGTCAACATTGAGAATGTACTTGTAAATGCCACTGGATGGGGCTTCATAGGGCGTAGTGACGGGAAGTTTCTGTTATGCTGCTGGTAGAAGGATCATGGCTCACGGGTGTTTATGAAGCTTCTGTTGCTGGGGCGCAGGGAATTAGAGAGGGCTTTGAGTTGGTTGAGGCTACATAATTTATGTGTTTGTCACCATTGAATCTGATGCTCAACATCAGGAAGTTGAACCCATTAATCTTGGGAAGCCAGAGACAACTCCTTCCTTGGTCTGATTATCAAGAGTGTGTTGCTCTCCTTTTGTCCTTACAAAACATTTATTTCAATCACTTTTTCCCTCGATCAGCAAATAATGTTGCTCACAACGCACATGCCTCACATTTTAGTTAGGGAGGCTATTTCTTTTGATGTTGCTCGCATTAAATACATGGCGTGCATGTTTCTACAAATGTGATATATTGCGCTGTGATGCAATTATAAGAGCATCTCATTTTCGTAAAATGAATTGTAAAATCTTACATGGCAATTTCGTGATCAATTGTATGAATAAATAATTCAATTGCAAATGTATAAACTTTAAACTCTTAAAATAAGAGAGACAATTTCAATTGATTAAAAAATTCTTATGGATCACACTTATATTATTTTACTATAATTTAAATAAAATTAATAAAAAATATTTTTATTAACATATATATATATATATATAATTAATACAAAGTATACAATAATTAAGTTAATAACATTAATTATACTTAATAATATAAATATAACTATTAATCTAATTAATATAAAGTTAAAGTTCATTAAAATAAAAATTAAATATATAACTAATTTGATGATTAATTTTATAATATAAGGTATAAAATTAATTATTAATAGTAATTATAATACAAAGTATAATTAATTTAATATTTTAATTATTAATAGTGATTATAATATACTAAAATATTAATAGAATAAAATTTATGGTAATTGGAGAAATAAAATATATTTAAATATGCAGTTGCCGTTGCAATTGAGACAATTGCAGGATGGATATGCTCTAATAAGCTCTGACCTGCAGCAGAGAAGGAAAATAAAAAAAATCAAAAGAGGAAAAATGGATGCTCATCAATCCCATGAACAAGAAGAGTTTCCACAAGTATTGCTCTGCAGAAGACCACCGGCTTTCACTTTAATTGGAGAAGAACCTTTTACTTCTACTAAATTCTGTTATATAAAAGCATACGAGTCTTCGCTCCCTCTCCATCAGTTCTTGGCCACTCGTGCCCACTCTGTACAGGCCATCCTTTCCTCCGGAGGCGCTCCCGTCGACGCCGACATCCTGCAGTTTCTTCCTGCTGTCCGCCTCGTCGTCACTACCAGCGCCGGCCTCAACCAGATTGACATCCCTGAATGCCGCCGCCGTGGAATCGCCATTGCCAACACTGGAAACGTGTATTCTGCTGACGTTGCCGATCTGGCCGTTGGTTTGTTGATCGATGTTTTGAGGAATATTTCGGCTAGCAATCGCTATGTCAAGCAAGGGCTTTGGAGCACCAAAGGGGACTATCCTCTCGGTGTTAAGGTTTAATTCTCCGGTCAAACTTAATCTCCAAATCATAATTCTTTAGATTACCAACATTTTCACTCATTATTTATAGAGCAACTTAAATTTTGTAGAAATAAATGTTCATGATGTGATTCATTTGGCTTTGATTAATAGGGTTTGTCTTTGTCCTTCAATTGCTGAAGCATAGTGCCATTTTTTAGTTCCTCTTCGGGATAATTTGGGATGAAAGTCTTTAATTGTGCTAACTGCTAACTATGATGCAGGCTTTAATTTTTAATTTCGTTGTCGATGCTTTCTTGCTGTTTTCAGAATCCAGACTATGAAATCATGATGAGAATCTCCATACTTACCTAAACCAGGTTCATGAATAATTCATGGAACTGGTTTAGGCAAGAAAAATCCGATAATCTCCATTGCACTTTTTTCTTGATTTAAAGGACGAAAATTTGAGAAGAGGCTTTGGATTAAAATTAAGACCATAGGGACTATAATATAATACAATGTGCAATCTCTGCTAACTCTGATTGAATTGCGATGTATCTGATGTATGTACTGTTTGTGGTTGCCGATTCCAGTTGGGAGGCAAGAGGGTTGGAATTGTCGGATTGGGAAGTATTGGATTTGAGGTCGCTAAAAGGCTTGAGGCCTTTGGTTGCTGTATCTCTTACAACTCCAGGAAAAGAAAACCATATGTTTCGTATCCTTTCTGCCAGAATGTTCGTGAACTTGCAGCCAATTGTGATGCCCTTATCATCTGTTGTGGGCTGACTGACCAAACCTGGCACATGATCAATAAGGAAGTCTTATCAGCGCTGGGAAAAAAAGGAGTCATTGTTAATATTGGGCGTGGGGCAATTATTGATGAGAAGGAATTGGTGAGGTGTTTGGTGGAAGGAGAGATTGCAGGTGCTGGCTTGGATGTATTTGAGAATGAGCCTGATGTTCCTAAAGATTTATCAGCATTGGATAATGTTGTGCTATCGCCACATCGTGCTGTCTTTACACCAGAATCTCTCAAGGACGTAAGTCAACTTGTGGTGGGGAATCTCGAAGCCTTTTTCTCCAACAAGCCATTACTTTCTGAATACTTGGACGATTGAAAGCTGAAATCTTTTATTTTCGGGGTTAGTTTCCTAATTAGTTTCTGACCTATGCTATGTTATAAGTAAATGAAGTTTTTGAGAAATTTCTACGGGCTATCTCATTGCAAAAGATGTGTTTATTTGTCACGGCGACATATCTGTGGTTAGGTTTTGTATAGTAAGCCATACTTAAACGCACATGTTCTAGCAAAGTTTTTTTTTTTTTTTGGAGATTGATATTTGATTATTTCTTGAATTGGTTCCTGTGGTGGTAGCTTACTATCACATTAATTCCCTTATTATTTCAATCAGTGGTAGCTTACTATCACATTAATTCCCTTTACATTTCAATCAAGCATAGTTCATTTAGAAGATAGAAATAGCTCAAGCAATTGAGCTTTGATAAAGTTTATTCAGTTTCTTTTTCAATATTGGCCATGCGCTCATCTTTCTGTGCTCAGGTAAAGAATGATATATTCATGAGATGTAGTTTGATTTGTATGCTGAATTATTCTCTTCTTCTAGTAATTGCTACGATCTTTTGTGTATGCAGGGTATAAAAGAGGGATGTATCACAGTCCACAAAGTCAATAAGGAGTAAAAAATCAAGAACTTTTGTATTGACATTTAGTTGTTAGAAGTTCTGAAATGTGTATGGAAAGGAGATAAAAGATATCAGTCCCTGCTTATCAGAATCCCCATTGAACAAGGATTTGATACTAGTAATTGGTTGGGAACTTGGGATTTCAATATAAAGATTTTGACAATGATTCATTATGTGCTGATGGCACATAAGGACATGGAGAAACGACTCCAGAAAATTGTATATATTGGTTGTGAAATTGAACATTATAATGTTTCAGCTGATGCTTCACGGCATTTGCCCTTCTAGTGACGTTGCCCCTTTTCTCCTGAAATGCAATTGGTTGGTTGGCTTTCGGTTCAAATTACTTCTATATATAACGTGAATTTTCATGCATTTGATCTTAGATATATCGTACCAATAATGTTGAGGTCAAAGTGATAAGACTCTTGGATTTGTGCATGGACACTGCGACATACAGAGAAGATGAACAGAATCAAAAGCAAGAAAATTAATAGAGGAGTTAAAGAAATAAACAAATTAAAACAAGCAAAGATTAACATAAGAAAAGAAACAAAAAATATTTAACGTTTAACTAATGGCCGACTATACTCGGCAATCAATATTTCTCTAACCTTTTCCTTTTTAGTTTTTGTTTTTTTGAAAAATTCCAGTAGTAGTTTAATTTTGTTTTTTTTTTGGAATTGAATAGTAGTTTAATTATTAGATAATGATGAAGTTGTTCTAATAGATTAGGATAGTCGGTGATTTTTCGTTTTAGGTTTGCTTGAAGAACTACGATTCCGGAGCTAATTTAATTTCTTTTGTTTTTCTCCTGCTAGGTTTACTACATAATTTTTTTTTTTGAGAATTAATAGACTACTTTTATTATTTCTGAAATTCTAATTTTTTTAATATATGAATTATATAGTATTAAAAGTGAAATTAGGAATTTTTTTTTTTTTTGTAACGGCTAACATTTATTATTTCTTGAGGTAAAAGTTTCTTAACGTTATAATATGACCTGGTCAAAATGGTAATAAGGTACGACCAGTCAAAGCTCTTGTATATATACCACTTCTCTTCCCTCCACCGCCATATACACCCTCTCTATCACCCGCTTCTTCCATTCTCGCTTTTCAGTGTGCTGCATAACCATGGTGAGGGAAAATCTTTGTTCTATTCTCCATTTTTAGATTACTTTTCGTGCTAGTTTCGTTTTTCTATACATTTATGGCTCATTTTCTTCATTATCCGATGGAAATTCCTGTTTCTGGTTGTAGCTCGTAAAGTTAAAGAAGCAGACATTCACCGAGCAGAACTTGCTTTCTTCGACCCCAAAAAAAAAAAAAAAAAGGAAATTGCTTTCTTCGGGTAAGTACTCTGAATAATGCTGCTATGTTTCCTTTTTCATTCCTCTATGTCTATAACCATCATATAGAAATTTAGGTTATATATTAGGTTTTTTTGGTTTTAACTCAGATTTGGCTAAAACTCTTTGGAAATTACGTGCTTAACCAGTAACATTGTTTCATGAGAAACATTGCGAAGAAGAAACATGTGTTAGATTTGGTCGTGGTTTCTTCGCTAAATATGACTATTTACGCTTATTTTTCCTTTGGCTAAGTCATACCAGCCCAAAAAATGTTCCCATGCTTTGTTATCTGAATTTTTTTTTTCCATTTTGCTCCGTCCAATTTCTAAAATGTGAAGTCTTCTAATGACATAGCAAGAAAAAAGTTTGATTTTGTCAACAGTGTCGTATCATAAATAAAGAGCCATATGTTCCATTTTAAAAATTGGATAGTTGGCTAAATTGACCAAAAATGGAATTTAAATATCTAAGCAGACAAATAAGGATAAACGGCGAAAACAACCAAATATGACTTGAGCCTTTTCCTTAATTGTGATCTGTTTTGTTATCTAGAGTGAAATTGTGATCTGTTTTGCTATCTCCATTTAAATTCGGTAACTTGTTATTTCGTCGCAACTTCGCTCAAGCCTGGAGCCTTGGAATATATTAAAAATTAGAAGTTGTCTGCGTCCGTTCTTTGTGTTGAATTTTTTGAGGGTGGATCTGTGGAATAAGTGTATGAGGTTAGCAATGCAAACATCTTTACTGATCACAGAAATCGACTCCGTAACACCTTTGTGTTTTTCTGTTCTTTTAGTTGTAAGATTTTTCTTCTGTTGTATGACATTGTTTTCTAATAGGCAAGATTTCTGCTCCGTCTTGCTATATTAAAATATTAGTTACATTAGAGGCCTGTTTCCGGAGAAGTATTTCAAAGATAAGTCTGTTAAAGTTTTCTCCTGCCATTTTCTTTTAATGTTACAAAAAATAAGATGTTGATTGTTTTCTTCCCTTTTGGAATTATGCGTGGCTTAATTGACAGAGATGAAGATCAAGAGGTTTATGCCTACGGATCGAGGGTCTCATATAATGATAGATTAAATGGAGAAAGGCTATGGATCCAAAGTCTCATAGACTGATAGATGAATTAATGGTACCAAAACTTTAACATATGTATCTAATTGGTATCAAAATCAATTATTTTTTTTAATCAAATTTGTATCAAAACTTTGGAGTTAATTTTAAATCATGGTACCAAATACTTTTCCGATTGATTCATGTTAATGTCAGATTTGTTTATCTAGATGCTAGATTTGCTAATGTGGCTACCAGATTTACTGATGTGGATGTCGGAAAAATTTTGGATACCATGTTTTGGTACCAATTTGATACGAAACAAAGTTTTAATACTAATTTGATATGCATACAAAAGTTTTGGTAAAAAAAACATTTTACCCATTAAATGGAGAAAGACTTGTCGTTCTTAGATGTTAATACAGTTTAATTATTTATTTCTCTCGTTAATTTTGTCTAATTGAATTGAACTGCATTGACGCTAGTTTCCTATAGGTTTTCACAATGCATTAAAGAAAAAAATATTCTGTATGTGTGTGTGAGGCAATAGAAGGCCCATTAGTCGAGGAATATCCATGTAAGTGTTGCAGAATAATTTGTGACTTGTCCTGAGCCGTTTCTATGTTTCAAGCTGTAACCAAGTCTAGCTTCGCTCTTTTTTGTGTGATTTAATCGGTTACCAGGACCAATGGTACTTAATAGCATTCATTTGTTTCTCTGCGATCATATTTGGCTTTATTTATTTCACAGTTGACGGTGCTTTTGTGTTCAATTGAGTAGCGTGTTTTGCCTGCAGTTGCTTCGTACTCCGATAGTCGAGAGGTTCTAATGAATTTCAACCTCAACAAAAACAAGAAACAGGGAGGAATATTGAGGTAATACTACACTGCAGAGTTAATTTACTCTTAACTCTTAAGCAGATGAGGTGATAACAACAATAGCCTGCTTTCATCGAATCTCGTATTGTTGTTAATTTTCTTGACTTGTGACTTTATAGGATAACATTTAAATTCAGGAGTTCTGCATTTACTTGCTTGCTTCCTTCTTCTAATTTTTTACGGGTTACTTCAAGCATGTGCTTGGCATTTAATCTCTATGGACCCACATTAATTGGTAAAGCTCATAGTTATTAAAGGCGCACTAAGGGGTTTTGAAGCCTAGGTGCATGCGTGCACTTGAGTGACATGAGGCGCAAAAATAAAAAATAATTGAAAAAAATTATAAATTTTATTATTAGGCTACCAGTGGGATGATATAATATTATAAATATTAAAACTCAAAACACATAAGTCATAACAATAAAGTAGAAATACATACACAGGAAAAAAACTTAATTAAGGTTTGATAACCTAAACACAAGACTCTTAGGCTTACTAAACACATAAGTATCTTAAGCTTACTAATATTGTATTTAACAAGTTCTAACACTTATCAATTATAAATTATCATAACAAAACACAATTAGTTTTTATTATTTGTTTTGGAAATAATTAGGTGTGGTAAGACATACTAAGAGTTTTTTTTAATTTATAATCAATAGTTTAGATTTTCCGACACTAAAAACAAAAAAAATACAAATGTTTAACTAATTTCACAAATGCGTACCTAGGAGCACCAAGGTGCACGCCTTTGTGACAGCGTCTGTCTTTGAATTTTCAAGGTGCTAAGGCTGGAGTCTGGTGAGCCTTGAGTCTAGGCGTGCCTTTAACAACTATGGTAAAGCTAACTCTCTCTTTTTTCTCTGTCTATATATCTATCTATCATGCCATGTTGCTCCAATTGTACTCGATCAATGGTCTTTGTCTTATGGGGACATGCTGGCTGGCATCTTTTCGAGGTTACTACTGCTATAATATGGATTTTGATACAATTAAGGGGGCAACAATTTTTGTTATTACATCTTAATGTTATAATTTATTAGCTTTTTTAATGCACTTATATAGAACTGCAGTGCTTCCTAAATGGGAACCACCTGTTTTTGACGGTACATATAGCATCGTGCTGGTGACTGCTACCACACTGCGAAATTCACGAAATGTAACACTTTTGTTCTTCAATGTCCTTGGTCTTATTTACTAGCATTCCAAGGGCAAATACATCTTCACTTGCTAAATTTTTCTTTTGTACTTCTGAAAATAGTTTTATCTGGTATAGATATGACCAGTTGTTTTCTGATGTTGGTGCTCATGGATCTAGTGGTGACCAGTTGTTTTCTGATGTTGCAGGTCTTGGATCTGGTGGTATAGGGGAATTTAGTCCTAGAGTAGCGAAGTTTTTCAGGTTTTATGTTACGGACAAGTGAGACGTTCTCAAAAAGAAGTCATTGTTGGAATTCCCAAAAAAATTTAGAATATTTCTTTCCAGGAATAAAGACACCAATAGTATTCTAATTATATAAATTATAATAACTTAGTATTTTAAAAAATATTTATAATACAAAAGTATTTCAATTTTTATTTTGTAACTAAATAGTATTTCTGCCTTCAGTTGAGTATTAGTATTTATTTAAATTTATCTGATATTATTTTATGTCATACTTTTGTTAAGGAGACTAGTGAGGTATTTGAAATTACTGTTGAGTATTTCAAAAGTAGATTTTGATTTTTTTTATTTAATTTACTTTTTTATAATTTTTATAAACTGTTTTTTTAAATGTGCTTTCAGAAAAAGTATATATTTATTTGTTTCTATCCAAAAACAGTTTTCAAAATTCTGTAAAGTGAAAAATACAAAATTTTTTTTTTGCCTTTTCCTAAACTCAATGTTAAATAGGCTCTAAGTGCTGAATATAAAAGTAATATTTTGTTACAAAATAAAAATTAAGATACTTTTGCATTATAAATAATTTTTGAGATATTGAATTGTTACTATTTATATAATTGAGATGTCACATGTATAATTCACCATTCTTTCTATTGATTTGTTATAGGTCTTGTAATAAGTCTTGTGGTGATTAGGGGTGTAATCGAGTCGATATAATGCTAAGCTCGATTCGATTAAAAAATACGAACTCAATCAAACTTCTCTTCAATTATTTGAAACTCAACTTTAAAAATTTGAATCAATAGAAAATTTTAATAAATTGTGTACAATTGACTGGACCCTCTCTAACTCCTTACACGGACTCCAAACTTGTGACTATCTGCAAAGACATGACGTTGATCTCATGCCGATCAGCAAATGATATGGGTCATCTTTCTACTTTCAAGGCTCTCCTTGCAGGTCTGAACGACTGGAGCCATGGGAGTGCTTAGCCTGGTGAGTGCCTTATTTTTTATAGAAAAAGTCACTATTTGCACTCATATAATACATTAGTACTTTTTCTGATATTTAAAAAATATACAATTTGTTTATTGTAGTTTGGTATAATATACTTATATTTTTCTATAATTTAAAAGTTATACTATTTACTCTATGAAATTATAACATGTTGCACTAGTATTTTTTACAAATTTGATTTACTATATTAATACTTCTAACAAAAGGGTTTTTTTTTTGGCTAATATATTATGTCAAATTATACAAAGAGTAAATTGTATATTTTTCAAATATTAAAGAGGTGTATTAGTGTATTATATCAAATTAAAGGAAATAAAGAGTAATTTTCCATTTTTTATAATATAAATGTCCCAATCCTGTTGGCTTTCTAGGGAATTAAAATTGAACAGCACAGACTCTGTTAATTGGGCAATATAAACTCATACATATGAGATTCAAATGCAGACAGCATGCTCATACATACATAATTAGTTAGGCCGTTAGATTTAGTCCATGGACCTTATGAGTGGAGGGAGGAGTTTCTCAAGTTGGAAATGGGATGGACCTTATGAGTGGAGGGAGGAGTTTCTCAAGTTGGAAATGGGCCGGACGGACGTTCTTGGACACTCTACAATCTTGTTCTTCTTTTTCTAATTCTATGGCTTCAAAATATTACAAAAATAACCGTATTCAATTTTTATCAAAAATATATTTAAAATTAATTAAAGTTGAAGTTACTTAAAGTTTATTTTAAATTTATTTTAAATTTATACAAGGAATATATAAGATTTCCCATAGAATTATAAAGTTCATCCGATGTTTATTCAAAGTTTATCAAAACAAAAAATAAAAGTTAAAGTCACTCAAAATTTATATAAAGTTTATCCAAAATTTATTCAAAATTTATTAAAAAATTAATAAAAATTGAAATTACAAAAAATTTATACAAAATTTACCTGAAATTTATTCAAAATTTATCTAAAGATCCAATAGCAGAGCCATTCACTTGAGGGTTGACTATAGTTCTCCTTAACTTTTTAAAATGTACGTAATATTATATAAATTTATATCATTTGTTAAGATTTGTTTTTTATAAAGGATATTAGAAATCTATTTTTATATTAGGAACTTAAATTTTTAGCTTTTTGAATTTTCTTAATTAGACTTTTAGCTCTTTGCCCCTTATAATTTAAAGGTCGTGACTCTATCAAAATTTATGAAAGTAAATAATTTTAATTAATTTATTGAATAAGAAAAATTTACATAACTAGTAAAAAAACATTATTTAAATTTCTAATATAGGTGGAAAGTTGGATGATTACCAACTTAAAGATTTCGTAAATTATTGGAAAAGAGACTTTATTTTAGATGCTGAAATTTACAAATAAGATACTCTTTTCATTTAAAACAAATTGATTAAGATTTTCTTTTAGCATTTTTCACGGCTCTTGAGATACTTTCTTTTAGTTAATCCTTTTTTTTCTTCTTTTTTTTTTTTTATCAATACTTTATTTAGTATAATATATTAAAATAAATAAAAAAGATTTTTCAGTATCTTATTACGTAGCCCTTCAAAGTTAATAAAAATAATAAAATCGTCCTAAAAAATTTTTCAATTTAAATAAAAACATCTCCATCTCTTAATACTATGAAAATAAAATTTTGGGATACAGAAAAAGACAATAAATAGTGAAATAATTAATTTTAGAGCATAAAATTGAATCCTCCAATTAGATAATTCTTTCTTCGCATAACAAACCCATGGCGCCCTATCAACAAGACAAAAATGTTTTAATGAGATATATATATATATATAAAGGGATTAGGAGGGAATCCAATATGGCACACAAGAGAATTGAACGAATTCCAAGAAATCTGTAGCTATTGAGTATTTTGTCTGGTAGTATTTCGAACTTAAATAATAAAAATAGTAATATAATGATTGAGCATAAAATCAGTATTTAACCCAGAAATTGTTGTCTTAAGTGACAAAAGGAGCATTTTTTTTATTATTATTATTAAAATATCAAACTCCATGGATGGATAGCTTTTACAGTGATTACAGGGACGTTTTAATCTGCATTAATTTATTATTATTTTGTTCTGAAGGAAAAAGAAAAAACAAAGAAAATGTGAATGAACATAGTGGAAGTCGCAAAGCATGCAATGTTTGTTGCTTCCTTCGTTGTTTAGCTTTGTAAATGAGCATATTTTACACCATATGTTAATCCCTTCTCTATCTTCTGCCTGATTTTATATTTCTTATGTAACTAATTAGCACGTCACACATTCTAAAATTTATATAAATATATATAATGAGTATGCATCTTGTGTTGTGTGAATTGAAAATTTCACTCTCCATCTATTCCTTATTAATGAATTGTCCAGATTAAATGCTACATGAGATTATTTCTTTATTGAAATAAGTATTTAACATTTAATATTGATAATTCATTAAAAACAAATGGTTAAATTTGAATTAATATAATTTATTTTATTTAGTCCAACTTGAAGATATATAAACATATTTATGGCGACTACAAACTATTATACTGTATAATAGTGTACGAAATATACAAAATCATCTTTTTATAATTAATCACGAGACAAGAAGAATTAAATTAAGTTAAAATAAAAGAAAAGACCCATCAATTTTATCACAACCACATAAAACATAATGGATTGAAAATGAAACATGGAAGTAGCATTACTAATAATATATATTAGGGGTGCTAAAGAGAACACATAATAACCATATTCCATCTCTTTTGAAATGGTATACTGCCTTTGTTTAATAAAAATCATTTCAAATGTCCAATCAAAGACTCCAAACTGTTATTATAAATAGATTTTTTTTTTGTTTAAAAGTATTAAACTTCTATCAATATTATTAGTGGATGGTAGCGAGATAATTTGAACTCGAGACTTTCCACATATAAATAGAAATACAAATCAAGTTACCCATTGATAAGGTTATTATAAATATGATTAGACTAATTGCATAAATGATATCAATTCTTATATATCACTTTATTACAAATTGATATCAAATTTTTTTATTTTGTTACAAATTGATATTAAATCTTTTAATAATATTACAATTTGGTACCAAAGTCATAATTTTAGTTTAAAAAGCTGACGTAATATATTGATTGGCTGATGTGGCACACCCATATGCTGACACATCATCTTATTTGACTAGAATTTTAACTTTGATACCAAATTGTAACATTATGGAAAGATTTAATATCAATTTGTAATAAAGTAAAAAAGTTTGGTACCAAATTTTTGGTACAATTTACATAATTATCCCAAATATGATGCTCTAATGTCTTAATTAGTGAGATAATATAATTAAATTAGCATATTCTGAAAAAATTAAATGGGGCATCATATTCGGGTTTCAAGAAATGCATTTTGGTTAATTTGTTAGCATCTCATCCATACATTAATATATATGGATGCAAGTGGTTCCACTTTTATACATATGCAGATTAATTTTGCACTCCAAAAACTCCACTATTAGTAGTCTTAGGAGTATGTAGAGCATATTTGTTGGTCAAGTGGACTGCCTTCTCTAAAGGAGTGGTACGTACTAACTTTGTAGATTCAAAGTATGAAAAACTAATTAAATAGACAAAAAAGTATAAGCAATTATATATTATGTTTTTAAAGCATTTATGAATATAAAATCTCATGAAGTTCCAAATCTTCGTTTTATTCTTACCCTTGAGTTGGCCAAATCAATTTAGCAAAAAATGTTTTCTTTTTTATTTTTTCCTAAATTATATAACAAAATTAGAAGTGATATCGATCTATAACTAACCAATTAGAGCTAATTCAATTGACATATCAATCATAAACCAATTATGATAAAGATAGAAAATTATGAATTTAATAGCGAGCTTTTACAAAATTTAATGTTTCTTGATGGTATAGGGAATCGATTAGCAATTATAATTTGACGAGTAAAGTTATTTGCGTAAAAACGTTAGCTGAAATTAAAGACAAGGTAGCTTGTTGGTCGTGAGGATTCGCATCAATCAACATCCTGAGTGATGTTGCGTCTTTTCTCCAGAATGCAAGTGGTCGGTTGGCTTTCGGTTCCATTTCTTCTAGTGGAGTCCTTGGCTATAACGTGAATTTTCATGCATTTGATCTTTGTTATATCTTACCAATAATAATGTTGAGGTCAAAGAGGTAAAACTCTTTAATTATATAATCATAAGATATGAGAGATGGGATAATAATAACGATCTCTTCTCCTTTAATTAAAAATTTCAAACTTATTGCTAGTTGTATATGAAATACTTTTAAAACTTGAAAAAAAATATTTTACCTTTAACTTCTTTCAACTCAAATTCAAATTATTGAATAGTTAAAAAAAATGTAGCAATTTCTATCTTATATTATAGAATATACCTCTTATCATTTTGGTGAAAATAATAAAGTTAAGTGATTTTACAATATAGTGGATCTTATAAATATCAATATAGGACATTGGTATATTTCTTGTAATTAACTCAATATTTTACTTTAATTAGATGAAATTAAATAGGGCCATGTGAGAATATTAGATTACCCTTCAGCGGAACAACTTTAAATAGAAGTTATAAAAAAAATTCTATTTCTTTTGGTATTAATGATTAATTTCTATATTTATACATAGTTTCTGAATCTGAGTAACAAAGACAAAGTATGAGACTACCTATCACACACTCGAGAAAGAGGAATGACGCAACAGTGATAACATATAATTCAAGGTTCCAATTTGCTTTTATTATTATTTTCTCAGAACGGCTTTGGCTTTTCTTAATTTCCCTTCTTATATTATAGCTCTCAGTGAGGTAGAGTCTATTTATCACATCCATTTGTATGGGAATAATTTTATTTATGATCTTTAAATTTTATTCTTATTACAGTATAATTATAATTTTTTTTATTAAGAAAGCTACTCAATTATATTTTTATTTTACTAAAGTCACAATCGGTCAATTTTTCGATTTAGATAATCGAAAACCTGACATGTCAGTTAATTTATTACCAGAATTCTGACATAAAAGCTAATGTATTATCGAAAATCTAACGTGACAACTGATGTATTACCAAAAATTAGCTTTAAGTAATTTTAGCGGATGAAAATATAATTACGTGACTTTTTAGAATAAAAAAATTGTAATTTTACTCGAATAAAAATAAAATTAATAGTGTATATAAATTGCAGAGCAGACTTAAGAATTTCTCTAACGCTCCATCATTAATTCCTCCTCATCACGGAACTCATTAATTCTTCTTCTTCGTTCTCATCTTCTTACATTGTATATGCCAATTGATTATTTCGCTTTCAACCATGGCAATGCTGATTCCTCCTCCTCATCATCAAAGAGAAGAAAAAATTGATTTGGTTTTCGACGCATCGATTCTTCAGCACGAATCCAACCTACCCTCTCAGTTCATTTGGCCCCGAGATGAACAACCCAGTCTTGAATCTCCAGAACTTGTAATTCCTCCCATTGATTTAGGTAGCTTTTTGTCTGGCGATGCTGAGACTGTCTCAAAAGCAACTCAGCTCGTTAATGAGGCATGCAGGAAGCATGGATTCTTTCTGGTCGTTAATCATGGAGTGGATTCACAGCTTATAGCTAAGGCCCATGAGTATATGGACTTGTTCTTTGGCATGCCGCTGGCTTACAAGCAAAAAACTGAGAGAAAGATCGATCACTGTGGATATGCAAGTAGCTTCACAGGCAGATTTTCTTCAAAACTTCCATGGAAAGAAACACTTTCCTTTCGATTTTGTGCCAACGATAATTTCTCCAACATTGTTGAAGATTATTTCCTGAACTTGCTAGGAGAAGACTTCAGACAATTTGGGTAAAACAACAGACCTTTTCATAGTGTTATTAATTTATTCTCATACTATATTATGTGTTCTTCTTTTCTTGCTTAATCATTCATTTTTATATTATATATACAGAAAGTTATACCAAGAATATTGTGAAGCCATGAGCAGACTGTCGCTTGGAATTATGGAGCTTTTAGGTTTAAGTTTAGGAGTTGGGAGAGGTTATTTCAGAGAATATTTTCAAGGGAATGATTCGATAATGAGATTAAATAATTACCCACCATGCCAAAAACCTGATTTAACACTGGGAACTGGTCCTCACTGCGACCCTACCTCCTTAACAATTCTTCATCAAGATCAGGTTGGTGGCCTTCAAGTCTTCATCGACGATCAATGGCATTCCATTCGTCCTGATCCTCAAGCTTTTGTGGTCAATATCGGCGACACATTCATGGTAATTAACTAACAATTCTTTAAATCTGCAATATGATTGATAATCAATTCTGCATGCATATATTCAGGCACTATCAAATGGAATATACAAGAGTTGCTTGCACAGAGCAGTGGTAAATAATAAAACAGTGAGGAAATCGCTGGCTTTCTTTCTGTGTCCAAACATGGACAAAGTGGTGAAGCCACCAAATTGTTTAGTGGACTGCAACAATCCGAGGAAGTATCCAGATTTCACATGGCCAACTCTCCTGGAATTCACTCAAAAACATTACAGGGCCGACATGAAAACCTTGGATGTCTTCTCAAGCTGGCTACTCCAGAAAAACAGCTGAAACTACTTGGTTTCTTTTCCTTTTCCATTTTTTGAAATGTAAACTCAAAAACATAAAAATTAGAGATTGGTTTGAAATGATTACAAATTCTGTTTGTGCTGATGGTGGGTCTAAAGGAAAAAGGCAACCGAAACACCAAAATTATAGGCCCCCAGCTGGTCTATTATTAGGTGTTAGTGTTGTAGAGAATCATATCAAAAAAAGAAAAAGGCAAATTGTAGGAATAAAGGCTTGAATATGAGTTCCATAGCTTCTTCTTCTTGTAAGTTTGTCTTTGGCCACCACAAGATTCTGGTTGCCTCGACTATCATTCTGTTTTGCTTGTAATCTCCAGTCATGTGAGTGCTCTTAAACTTTTTAAGCAAGTCGAGCATGTACCCGCTTCAACAATCTCCTCGTACCCACAGGACTCTGAACCAATTTGTTGGTTTTTTGTTGACAAGTAGAGTATGGTAGATAGAACGGAAGAAACTTAGTATTTTCATTCATCAAAATCATCAATTAAAAGAAGCATAAAATTAGTCAAAATCATATTTTTACGGTTGTGTGATAGAGAAAATATGAAGACAAATTAAGTTTTGATGCCATTTTGTTGTTTTTTTTAATATGAATACGGTAGATAGAATGGAAAGCAAGAAACTGATTTCTAAAAACTTGTCATTCCATTATTTCATTCATAGCATGTTATATATTTATACTAAAAATTTTAACAAATATAATCAAACTTGATTTCTAAAAATCTTCTCCTAAATCAAATCATAACATCATAATAATATAATCAAATTTTTCTATAAAATAGCGTAAAATCAAATTATATTCTAACATAATCAAATCATATCATAATTTAAATTAAACATATTCTAATTTATTCTTTTAAAAAACTGCATTTGAGGATCTTGAATTTTAAATTTAAGAAAGAAATGGGGTATAAAAGCATCTTCATGCTAAAATGGCATTGCTTTAGAGGAAAAAGAAAAAAAGGCATGCACAGGCATCTCCAATTGGCGCCATTTTGAATGCCAAAAATGGCGTGAGCTGCAATAGAATGTCATATTTGGCGTGACACTGTAACCATATCATTTCACCATATTCTGTTCTTTTTTATTTCTTATTATTTTCTTGATGTGAGAAGTTGAGAAAAAGAAGAAGAAGAAGAGAAGAGAAGAGAAGTTGGGTTGCTGTTGTTTTTCTCCGATGGGAAGGAAGAAGAAGATGAGCAATGTTTTAGGAATTTTGACCTTAAAAATATATTATATTCATTTTTAATAATAAAAAAAACCTATTTTAAGGGTCTTTAATATGAAAAGGGTGGTTTTATTTATGTGATTAAAATGATGGTTTTTAATAAAAAAATTAGAATTTATTTTTTTAATTGGATTGAAGGAATATATATGGAATAGTCTTGTTGGTGTAAAAAATTGTGTTAAGGGTTGAAGATAAATCTATTGTAGTTGTATTATTTTAGTGTAAAAAATATATTAAAATAGTATTTTGGATTGGAGATAGGAGGAGAGATTTCTTTAAATGCTTTCTTGAAGATAAAACTTGATGATGTCAGCTAATTTGACATGCTTTTGAGGGAGTAATCAACTGGTTTGGAACATTATACACTTGTTGGGATAAAAATATGTGATTATAGCAAATTATGTGAATCTTTATGGTAGAAAAAAAAAAAAAAAAACTTCAAAAACCAATGGCCGACTCTACTTTCGCATCCATACTGAAATTACAGAGATTCCAACTGTGTGGATTTCAAAATACAATACAAAACAAAACTAGGAAATAGCTGTAAATAGGACATCCTATTCTAGCAAATATGTTAATAGATTGTATATCTAAGGTTGGCAGGATTAATCCTGCCACATTTATATATTAATAAATCTGAATTCTATTGAGAGACTATAAATTTTACTGTTAGAGATGAATCATATTTATAGAAAAATTTATAAACTAAATAAATTAATTGCATATATAATAAAGTAATTCTAATTTTAAAGTAATTATTTATAATTTAGAAGTATTTTAATATTTTAATGAGTCTACCTGAATCCGAATTCAGATTGTTGAAATTCTTATTTTGGATACTTGTAAAAAATTTGTACATAGGAAGGTTATTTTGGACTTTGGCATGGGCATGACAAAGACAAAACCTTATTTTAGTAAGCAAATTTGACGTGTAGATCCAAAATTGATGGACGTTATGAATATATAGTTGGGCACGGCATGTGCGGGTATTGATCATGTGCTGATACTGTGTAATATCATATGTAGGCCACCATTTTTTTTTTCTTTTTTGTGATTAGTGAAGTCTTTGGTTTTATAAAGCTGTATTGAAAATGATTGATAAGAATTGAATGGAAAGTTACAAAATATTTGTTTGCTCTTTTTCTTAAGATGAGTTTTATAACCAAACTTTTTTCATTTCAAATAAGGAACCAAAGCGGTGGTTATGCTGAGTATTAAGCATGTGAATAAAAGTGCACCCGACAACGAGATGAATTATGACACATGAATCCGATACACGAAATATGTAAAATTCGCGGATTAGTGTTGAACTTATACGAATTCATATCATAAACGGGTCGATATATTTATGACACCGCTCAAATCACATCGTGACACGGATTAACACGCGAATCCGTTACGATCCATTTAATTTTTTCATATCAACCCGACCTAATCTATTTACAACGCTGGTATTTTACAAAAAATAATATATAAATATCATTATCGTATCGTATCAATCGTATTATATCGTGTTAAATAAGTCAAAGAGATATAACCGTGATATCAAAAGTAATAGTGTCATTTTATAAAAAATAATATATAAATATCATTTTCGTGTCGTGTCAGTCATATTGTATTATATTAAATGATCAAAAGACATAACCATATCTTGTCGTGTCAAATGATTCAAAAAACATAATCGTGTCGTGTCATATAACCAAAAAAACATAATCGTATCATATTCGTGTCAGATTTTATGATCCAAAAATTGAACATATCGTGTTTATATAACCCGTTTAATTTTTATGTCAATCCGTTTAATAAATAGATCATATTCGTATTAACTTTAATCATATCACTCGAGTAGATCTCTATCACACACCAAGCCGTTTTGACATCCCTATGGACAAACACCTCTTAACAGCCCAAAAAGTAAATAATTAGGGCAACAACCGGTCCTATTTTCTTTATTTTATTATTTCTTCTAATATTATTAAAAAATGCTTTTCAAAAAAAGTATATTTTAAATTTTAAAAATTATTTAAAAAAAAACAAATAAATAAATATTTTTTTAATAATATATTTGAAAAAAACTGTTTATAAAAAATTAAAAAAAAGTTAATTAAATATAAAAAAATTCAAAATTTATTTTCACAACCATAAACAGCATTCCCAACACCCATTGAAAAATAGACATCTATGATCCCACTCAAAACGCATGCTTGCATAAAATTTCTGAATCTGTTGCGCCAACAGGTTATTGAAATCTCTAGAAAGTTGGAGATCAAATATAAATAATTGCGCTACTTGCAAGCTTAAGATGGCAAAGATGATTCCGACCAGACAGCAGAATAGATGTGTGGTTCTATTCCATATCCAACTACTATTTTTCTATATGCAGCATCTGAAACTTTCGAGGGGAAAGAGCCCAAGCTCTCAACAAATCACTCATTTCCCATAATTTTGGCAGGAGATTAAAGCTTGTTTTTAACTTCATATGTGGTGCCCCATTTGAGAACACCATACATAGAAGTAATACCAATCAGATAAAATAAACACCATTTATTAGGGCTCCTGCCTCCTTACATAAACAAACGCAAAGCTGTTCTCTCTTAAGAGCAACCCCAGTTTAAATCAATAATTGGAATCGATGAAAGGAAATTTTATGTCAAACCTCATCAACATTTTACTAGTTTCACGCTAGCAACTTAAACATAAGACCAGCTCTTACGCAACAAAACATATATAACCTTAGCAACAGTTCTTCCTTTTAATTCCATGAGCATGATGAGAGATGTAATTATAGAATTCATGCGAATAACCCAAACATACAACTAAAATTTGACCAAGTCCAAGAACCAAGAGAACCAGAGGGCAGAAATTGATTTCTTTTGTTTATATATATATATATATATAAACAAATAAAAAATGAGAATTCACGTTATGCCAGTGCTATCATTTTGCGAATAGTTTTCCCAACCCTTTCGGAAATGAATTAGCAGTACATTGTTCAAAAGGTAGAAAATTCTTGATACCACAGGCACTGGAACATTGGAAGACAACATTCACATTTATATGTATGTTTACTATTCCTGTCTAAAATTGAATGGCTGGGATGGAATAAAAAGGAGGGGAAGGGGTGGTGGGAGAAGAAAAAAAAAACTGTTTCTTACAGTATATTACACGTCAACAATGCATAAAATCTTTTTCCTAGTCCAAATGGTAATGGATAGTAAGAAAAAATTAATGAATTACAAAGAAGAATGAATGATGTGGGATGGAAGGAAATGCAGCACAGAAATTTAACTGCATTCCTCAAGCACTAAATTAAATCAACTAGGCCTTGAATTTGCACAGAGAGCAAGAGAGATAGAAAAACCATTTGGCTTACCTTAGTCACATTATCTTCATTTATTCACTTAGGTTGCAGCTGTGAAGGTATGGGTGGTCAAACTTGACATATTTCCTCCAGTATGACCGATATTTTGCCATTCCTATCTCCAGCCATGGCTTCATATTGCCGTTATAGTGTATAACTGCTGCATTTTCAATCTCTGAGCGATCAACACTTGGATTGTAACCCAAACCAAGCACATGCCATGACTTCTGAAGCGGATGTGTCAGACCATAAAACGTAATAAGACCTGGAGGCAGCGTCCCAAGTTTCCAAAGTAACCTATCTTCATTCTGATATCCAAAAAAAATATAAGAAGATTTTAAGACACAATGGGAATGACTGTATGAAATCCAGATAATTTTCTAATACATTCTAACAGCAAGTGAAAGTGCACCCAGGGGTCCAATTTCAATTCATGAGCAAAATATAACTAATTCATTGTTGCAGCACCACTTATGAAAACAAAGTTACAAATCATGGTAAGTCTGTGCAATGCTAAATGTGTCTGATGCAGATCTGAACTAGCAAAATCTCTGTTTCATTGCAGTCCAGCATGAATAAAAGTACATGTTTATCCAAAGAGAAACTTCTAACAGGAACTGCACATGGTTTCAAGGACTCACCAGATTTTGCCACTTGTGATATATGCCGGTAATATCCCTTCTTTTCCACTCCTGAAGATCAAAAATGTTCATCCCATATGCCCAACCACAAGCATTTGGATTGAAGTTTCTTGAAATATGATGATTTGAGAAATTTAGGTACTTATCAAACCGGTGAAAGCTTTCACCACAGGTTTCCACTGCCCCGTTCACTTTTCCATCCAAATCTACTGAAAACAGTGGAGTTAAATCTTTCTGAACAACAATGTCATCATCAAGAAACAAGATCTTATCTAACTTGGGATAGACCTCTGGGAGATAGAACCTCAAATGGTTCAACATTGAAAGATACTTAGGGTTCCGATATTTCAAGTTCGAAGACCCAGATGAAAAGGAGGCTGGATGATTTGATTTGAAATAATATTCTTTCATTGCAGTAGAGTTCAGCTGGCGCAGAACTGGACAGTAGGATGAGTTAAGAAACTTAAATTCATCAATATTTTGAACATGGATAGTGGCTTCTCCTGGAGGATTCAACAGAAACCACATATTCATAGCACCAAAGTTAAGCTTATCAGTGACAACATGGAACACATGCTTCGAGGGATCCTGAAAAGCAGCCAAGGAGCATATTTAAGCAACAATAAAATTAACACATGAATCTCATAAACGAATGTCTTTTTTCCCTAAATTTTCAAAAAAAGAAGTAATTAAGAATCAATTTGTTTCTTTTCAATTGGGAATGAAATGATACTCATGCCAAAGACTAGGAAATCACCTTAGCATTCATGATGGTTGAGTTGACAACAACCGATGCAGCCAGCACATTGTCAGAGAAAAGAGCATAATGATAAAGGTTAGTATTTTCCAAATTCTCACTCCTGGGAAACTTCCTCTTCTCTGTAGAAAGGTGATAGTATTCTATTGTTAGACGCATGGAAAAACAATGTATTCCATTGGGAATCGTTTTGGCAGCTAACTGACTCAGGAATGTGCTCTGTTTTTTCAAACTCCTTACTAGCTCATCTGCTGCTTGAAGCATCGCTCTGAGCTTTTCAGTAACCAAATTGCAGTCATACAATTGCTCTCTTGCTCTTGCCAACACTTGGCCCATAGCTTTCATTTTTTCAGGTGCACTAAATATAAATCCACACAAGATTTTCATTGTAATGAAAAGCAATTAACATAACCACCAACATTCAACATGAAAAGGAGGAAAATATGCAGATTATATAACACGCTCATGTATACACACAAGAATAGTCCTACCTTTGATGTAGATCAGAATCAGATGATGCCTCTCCTAAGGCACGCTGACTTTCTTTCAGCCGAGCTTGTAGTTCTTGGAGCAAGTCAGGTTTTTTCTTAAGATCTGCAATGCTAATATATACCCTTGCCATTATCATCTGATCACGCATTATGCGTACTATTGAATCAGAGTTTTCATTTTCATTTTCTTTCTTCCATATATTGTACTTGCCCATAACAGCGGAGTCAACTGATTTGGAATGTTCAATGGCAGCATTTTCAAGTTTTAAAATCGCTTCATTATCTTGCCTCAACAAGTCAGCTGCACGCTTTTCGCGTCTTTTTTCTCTCATTAGCTGCAGCATCTTACAAAAAATCAAAAATTAAAACTCAGAGACTCCAGAAGCATGCCTAAAACAAAGCCTACTTAATCTTCTAGTTGAACTCTATGAATATTTGTAGGCCTCAAGATTGTTGAAATTCCATCAACTACTAAATTAAGCAAAAAAGGACTAACCCTTCGAGCCAATTTAGCAGGTGAGTCAATGAATTGAGAATGATCATCTGCATGGCACAAAAGATCAACACCCACCCAAAATAAGTCGAGAATCAATAAACACTAGCAATAAATAGAAAAATTTTAACAGAAAAGTTACCTCCTTTGCCTTTTGGAGCTTCTTTTTTAGCAACTGTAGCTGTTCTATTTTGCTAAGAAATTGACAATAAACCAGAACAATCAATAATAAGAAACTGGAAGTAGACAAGAAATTTACATAAAAAAACAGTGGTGCAGAAGATATAAGAATTTGCATCAGATCATGCCAAAGTATGACATGTATTCTAACCTCGGGAATGGCATCACTCTTAACTGATACATCTACCCCCATAAGTTTCCATGAAGCAGACAAATTTCTTCTGAAAGAATCCAAACTTAAAGGTCCCAAATCAGCTGTGCTGGCTGTGATAACATCAATGACCTAAAAGAATGTTATATAAATAGGAAATCTGAGTAAAGTATCCCACCATCATATAAAGGGAAAAACAAATATAGACTTCTCATAAGCAAATGATCACCAACTTGCACTTGCCTCTTTTGAGAGAAGGGATTTAACATGTTGCAAGGCCAGCCGCTCCCTCCAATCCAAATCCTGAAAATTTAACCAATTTTTTGCTTTCTTACAGTATGTTCAGAACGAAGCAGAAGATATGACGAGCATAAGATGACAATGATTTGAAGAAACTACCTGCTTGCTGGAGCCAACTCCAATACTACTGTGATCTGCAAATGCAACAACAATCATTTTAAACACAAGACTCGTACACAAAGCAAGCAACTACAAACGTGAAAAAAAAAAAATTTAAATATGCATGAAGTGTAAAGATAAATACAAACATTGGATCAATTTAAATGGAAATTGACAGGTATAATGCAAATGAAAATGCAAATAAATATTAGTGAAATCAAAACCATATTATGTACTAGCATGCACATACATGTGTGTGTTTATGTTCATAGGCAGATGTGTCACATTAGAGTGAAAAGGATGATAATAGATGAATTCAAATGCCTGCTCCGAAACAAGCATATTAAGCTTCCTACAGCAAGGAATAAAGATAGTATTGGGAATTTAATAGCAACTGCAATTTTTTTTTTTTAATATATTACACAATTTAGTTAGATATCCAATCCTAATCAAGCTGGATTGAGGTCATAAACAGCATTAATAGCAAAATTGGAAAAAAAAAAAAAGGAGAATGTAGCCATCGAACATGAATTCTTATGATGCAATATATCAGAATCCAAACATAGTAGAAAGTGATGCTCAATCCACACTCCAATTAAAGGTGCATCTCTTTAACACCCATTTATGTCCGAACTACCCAGGAGAATTAGTAAATAGAATGTTATTTATACAGAGGCATTGAACCATTGACACTGCTTTTCCAACATCCCCTTTCTAAAAAAAAAAAAAAATTGAAATTCTTCACACACCAACTCTATCTCTATTATTTCCCCTTTTGGTCTAAAGACCACAAGGTTTGGAAGTCCCCTATCATACGTAACTACTCTCACCCCGTTACTACTTTTTTGATCAATCATCTCACTCCGGAAATCCAAGTAGGCTGATATTATGGTAAAATTATCAGGAATCTCATATACGGCTCTCCTAAAATTATGAAAGTAGAACCAATAGGTCAGAAGAAAATAATAATAATAAAGGCCTTGAAGGACTGTCAGAACTAAACAAAGATCCTATAAAATGATTTGTAGGTTGTATAACAATTACGTAGCTAAGGCTCAATAATAATAATAATAATAATAATAATAATAATAATAATAATAATAATAATAATAATAAAGCATTAGCTAAGTAAACCAAAACGACGAAAAACTATATCAAAGCAACAACCACAAAATAATAATTCAATCAGCGAAGCATGAATGCGATATGATACATACAGATACAAAAATTTCAAAATTTAAACATAAGTAGTATGAAAACCTAACCGATCGAAGCGCTTGTATAGAGCCCTCGGCCAACAAAGAAAACCAACGGAACCAGAAGTGAGAAGAAAATGACAAGAAGAATCGGCAACGAAGATCCACCGCCTCCGCCTCGGTTTCTATGGATTCCGGAACCTGATAATCCCCGCTTCAACGCCATTGCTATCAAAACCTAAAACATAGGAAACCGAAAATGGAAAGAGTTGAAAGAAAAGTAGAAGATGGAGTAAATAGAGTGGAAAAAAGGAATTACGAGTGGAATCGAGAGAGAGATCTAGCAAGAGTCCGTTGGTAAGCAACAGATAATGACAGCAAGTAAAAGTAGTGAAGAAAGCGTGTAAAAGTAGGCAAGAAAATGGAGAGAATGAAAAGAGTTAATCTTCCCAACAGAAACTCTGTAATTGTAAAAATCGCAAGCGATAGTGATTAATTAATAATCAGCGCTTTTCGCTTTCAGATTTTCCTCATCACTGATGACATTATTACTCCCGGGCCCGCGTGCTTGCTGCCGATAGTTCCTTTATTTGGCCTTTAATTTACTAGTAAACGATGTCGTTTCATTGCATTCTGGTCTCTTGCTTTAAAAAGGAACGTGGGGGTGGGACGAACCGACATTATCAGCATTATCTGATTTTTTTTTTACCCATTTATTTACGAGTCAAACTCACTCCCGTTTCTTAATGAATTGAATTAAGAATTAGCCCTAAATAAATGGTAATTAGTGTTGCATCAATACATGAGATTAAGATAAGCAACTAATTATGCAGGCACAAGAGTTTGACATAAAAATGAGGGGATTGAGTTTGAGTTGACCCAAATTTTGTCGGACAAAGGGAACCCCGTTCTTCGTATTTCACACTTCCAATTCCAAGGTCCACTTGACCAAAAGATGAACCATGCCTGCTGGGTTTATTTCAAACCCCGCCTCAGTTGTGGAGACAAAAATCGAAATCTAATTGAATTAAAGCAGGAGACCTTAACATGCCCATAATTTGTTGTCGATTCCACAACTGAAGCCGGTCGGGACTGGGAGTTACCAATCCCATGAAGCTTACCGTTGTACTAATTTAAGCAAATGCCTAGAGAAATACTACAAAAACTAAACCACCACGAAATGCGTGTTGTAAGATGAAGTGCTACACGCGGAAAAAAAATTTTAAAAAAAAATAATAAGAGGATACATTCACTAAAATTCCACTTACGCATAGAGTAAGGATCGTTTGGTTTACACCTCACATCGATAGCTCCACAAAACTCTCAAAGAAGCCGAAGCTCAATAAAAGAATTCGTTACTGACTGTTAACCTACAAAATGGAAGTTACTTTGTTTTACTTAAGAAAAATACAATGATTGTTTGCCTAGGCTCATCCCTCATTCCTTTCTAACGTTTTAACAACTTTGGCAAATACAGCTTCAATACCATCTTACATATAATTTGTCGCATCTCGGACATAAAGAGCGTTTCCCATATCAATCTAACGATGCACAGCCATAAATAGAGTAAGAACTTCTCTACAGAATAGCAACATCCAAGTAATCTCCTATCTGCATAACACATGCTAGCATGAATCCAGTATGCGAATTAGCTTTAGAATAATTCATTAAAAGAGAATCCTCTTTTACCTGGAAGCCAAGCTCTGCCAATGCTTTTCCATCATCTAATTTCCCGTTCCTATTTGAGTATGTCTTTCCCACCTTTGTTAAAGAAGGAAGTTTTTCAAATCAGTACCATTAGGTTTTATATCCAGACCAGATCAGCTTGCGAACATAAATGAATATAGCACATTAGTAATATCTATTTTTAATAGATTTCTTCTTCTTAGATATGTATATATATCATTATTAATTGTTTCTTCAGTAGGAGGATTAGTGGGAGATAAGGGAAAAGAAAAAGAATGAACAAGGCAATGGAAATTTAGGCATCTGCTAGAGATTGAGAAAAATGAGAATTATCCACATAGAGGAATGGAAACAAGTTGACTGACTGACCTCTCGCACCACAAAACGACCATTTTTATCAGGATACACAAAAGCAAAGGACAGTCTTGCATCTCTTCTCCTTGCTGCCGGAGCAACCTCTTTCACCTGTAAGGATGCCAGATTAAATATAATAAAACCAAAAAAATTATAACTCAAATTACTTACTTCAGAAACAAAAAAAAATCTAGTCAAACATTGATTAAGAAATTCTAACAGATGCTGCAAATGCATCAGCAGCATAATCTGTTACAGAAAAGTTTTAACATCCGCACATAGATCCAATGCAATCATAGATTCAGAAGCATCTCTTTTTGCAAACAAGTCAATACAAACATCACAAAATCTCTTTTTTTTTTTTGCCATATCTTAAAGGCTCATTTTCAGCATAGTACAATAGCGCAGAGGAAAAGATTATTCTCCCTGAACAAAGCTAAACCAAACTCTTCTATAACAGGCATAACCTTACAGAAAAAGGGAAAGTGCAAGAATTCCATGAAGCACCTGGAGGAAAGTTGCAACAGTTTTGGCATAGAAAATGATCCAGTTAAACAAGTTCCTTTCAGCGATCATTAAAAAGACATAAGGAGTTGCAGACAGTTATGCACATGAGCACACACATGCATAGAGGAAACCAATGGTAAAAGATAAATAAATATAGAGGAAACAATTGTATTTTAGATTCCTTGAATTCGAGAAGTCACCAATAGAAGAAATGAATAAGTAAACTAAGCCTTACCAAAAGGAAGAGGAAAGTGGTTCTAATGGTAATTGGGAGTTGCAGCAAGTTAGCAATGAGAGTGGAATTCACAGTAAAGTGACTGTGGTTATTTATAAGTAACAATGGGTACCACTTTAACCAAATTTAAGTGGTTGCAATTTGTATCCACTTACTGTCGAGCGATAAACATAATGCTCACAAATAATCTTGCTGGTTTATTCCAAAACTATGTCTAGACCATTATTCTTAAATGCTGAGATCCTTAAGAGAATGATAAAGCTTCAAGTCGCCCTTAGAAATGTACTGATTACTGAACTTCAGACACTCCAAAGTATCAGAAATGAATTTTAGGGGGGCCCACTTGATTGAGCTTCAAGACACTCAAAAGCCTCAGAGTAATATTACAATACTTCCTTCTTTTTTTTTCTTAAAACAATAAGAACCTTTTCTATTATATTTATATGTATAAAAACAGAGAAATAGGATGTGATTTTAACATACAAGATCAGTTAATTCCCGAAGAGTAGCATCCTTCCATGTATAGATTTGAACCTCATCCTTAGGTTCCTTGCCTCTCACTGCAAAGTCTTCCTTAGAATGATGACACCCTATCTGCAAGAAATTCAAGCCAAAGCTTTAAATAAATTCCGTGCATGTTTCCAAACTAACTTAATGGCTAATGCAAAGTGTTGAATGGGAACATGTTCTTCTCGTAACATGTGGTGTTAACTATAAAGGCAGATTTTGTACACATCCCCTCCGTATTAGCTCAAAATGATTATACATGTTAAATCAGTTGTATACTTCTATAAACAGAAAAAAAAAAAAATTACCCAAAAAAGGTTCAGTAGAACTAGAAGAGCTGAGTGGTAAGCATACCTTAGTGAAAACTCGAAGCAATAAAGGACAAGTCTGCATTTCCAATTGGAAAGCGGAAAGAAGAAAAAAAAAATATCATTAACATACTCCAACAAAAATTAAAGCTTAAAAAAATTAGAAAGCAAATATTTCACTCATGCAGGTTTATCAACAGATGATATGAAATGCTAGAAGCGGCCAAATCCAAAGCCACAAAGCATGGTTCTATGAATTAAGCCAAATTTAAGACATGATAATTTTCCTATTTCATAATGGAGCCAAAAATAAGAGCATCCAAACTAGAACATCAAGTCAAACCTTTAAACCGGGAAAAAAAAAAAAAGAGGTTAGTTAGGGTTTGAAACCCTAAAAAAAAATCAATCAATTAAACAAGAAAGGTGAGCAAGCAAAACCTTCTCGCGATCAACGGGCTGAAGAGGTGGAGGGCCTCGCGGAGGAGGGCCCAGTGGTCTTCCTCCCGGTCTCTTCTGCACTTCTGAAACTCCCGCCATCTCTGCCTCTCTTATAGGCCAAGCACTGAGACGCCGATTCTAGCAGTCCTTCAACAGTCGAATACTCGAATTTTTTAACTACTAAGTCTGCAGCTGTAAATTGTAATGAACTAATGATGATAGAATACCGGAGACAGAGAGGTTCGGCACTTCAGTTGGATATCCTTGACGTGGGCCTCTGAGTGTTGTTGATCTTGGCCTTTTCCTTTATTTTCACCCAAATTTATGAAACAAAGAGAGGTACTAAAATTTCTTACAATAATAATAAAAAAATAAATTTTTGGTTTCAGTCATAGAGCAATCTACATTCGTATAGCACATATTCATTAAGAACTTTCCTACAGCCTTATTATTTTTTTCTTTATCGATATTTAAGAGGTCATATTTTTTTAATTATTTATTTTAATTTTTAAAATTTATATTTTTTTCTTCATATTTAAAATTCACTAAAAGTTTTTAGAAATGTTTATTATGTTTTTTTTTTTTTTTTTTTTTTTTTGTCTTTTACTCACTTTTCATTTTTTTAAATAGTTTTATTAATAAAAATTTAAAATAGAGAATGAGATAAACAGTATTATTAGAGTGTATACAATTTTCAAAATAAACTAAAATATTAAATAAATTTTTTATAATATAATAGAGAGTGAAATATAAAATATGGGAATGCTCTAAGAGAGTGAAATACATTCTCTTAAATTTTGAAGACATTTCATAACTTAATTTGAATTTGGAACGTAGAATAATTTCTACTATCTCATCTCATCTCTTAAATATTATTATTATTATTATTATTATTATTATTATTATTATTTTGAACCATATGTTATTTACTTTTTTAATTTTCTTATAACACTTTAAATTAGTGTTGTATACATATATAAATATATTAAAATATTATTTAACTTTTACAGTATATATTATGCTATTTATTTATTGAGATAATAACTTTTAGGCTGGGCCGACCTCGCCCATTGTTGGGTCTAATTTGTTCAATTGAAAAAGAAATAATTATACAAAGTGTTATTTTTTTAATACTAATTACCATAATACATCTAATAAATTTTATTAACTAAAAAACTTATTTGTAGATTTCAAATTTTTTATTATACTTTTAATATTAAATTAAACAAATAAATCTCTAATTCCTAAAGTGATGCCCAACCCATTTATTTTTATAAGAATTTTTATTTTCCTTTTCTGAAATTTCTTCTTGTTCTTATTCTTCTCTACTATATAAATACCCAAATCACCTAACTTCATTTTTTTTATGAACTTTTTTTATATCTTCTTTTCTACTAGAATGAGCATTTCAAGATTCAAGTCGCTCATCCAGTTACGTATGTGGAGTTTCACATCAAGAATAATAATGTTTTCGGCACCGATTTGATCGGAGTAACTATGACATCAAATTAATTTGATTTCATTATTAAAAAAATTAAAATTTGTATAGAATTTAGTATTACATAATACTTATATAACCTGCATATAATATATATATATATATAACATGCCTGATGTAACATGTCCTAATTGTTGTGTGAGATGTGCAGGAATTAGTATTATATACCATAAAGATAACCGGATATAACCTTCTTATAACATACGAATACAGTATCTAATATTTGACATTAAAATATTTAATACAATTACAACACATTATTTGTTTGATTTTAGTCTTACTCCACTTATATTATAATCTTATATTTATTAAAAATATTATGTTAGTCAACATTGAATCAAAAAAATTATTAAATCACATTTTTATGTTTATTTTTCATTGCAAAACGGTCATATACAACAATATATTCATTATAACATGATCAAAAATATTTTTAATTATGTTATTTGATGATTTACCATTTATATTGTAGTCTATGTTTCTGTTCATGTCATTTATATGAAACTAAAAAATAATAATATATTACCTTTAAAATTTCGTTCTTCAATTAAGTGTTGTTGATCTTCTTGTGTTTAGTTATATGTATCAGAAATTTAGTACAATTTGAAGCTTTGATGTTGATAAAGCAGTATTTTTCTTAGTTCTTTGTAATTTTTAATTATTAGAATCTATTATGGTAAGATTATTTTAATTAATTTCATAATTGATTTTTTGATTTAAAGAATTTAACTTAATCTAAATTCTAAATTAAATAACTATTAATCATTATCCAAAGATGGAAAAAGGTATTTTGAGAAAACAATTTTACTAAGTTGACTATATTTCTTTTTTTCTTATGAGTATTTCAATAGTTATGTAATCTTATATCGTTATTTGTGCAAAAAACTTATTGAAAAATACATGGATGAATTGATGGCCTCTGAGGCTTTGGGCTGAAAAGAAGGGTGGGAATTACTAGACCCATTTAGTCGTAGGAGAAAATAGAAAGAAGAAGACAGACAACATAAAAATAGGTAATTTTACAAAAATACTAAAAAAAATGGATACCTTTTTACAATTTTATTAGTGATTAAAGTTTTTTTCAATTTTACCAAAAACAACTTTATAAAATTATAACATCACATAAATATCAAAATCACTCCAAATTATGCCTAGACGGTATATTTTCGGCATATTTTCAATATATTTTGAGTACATATTGGTTCAATTTTCACCAAGAAAAAACAAAAGAACAAGAACAATTAAATCATTAAAGAAGAAGAAAAAGAAGAAGAATAGAATTCAATCAAAATTCTAAACATCACAAATTCTTAAACAAACAGTTTGGTATATTTTTCACAATATTTTGTGTATACCTTGAGAATATTGTGAGTATATCTTGGGAATTCTTTAAGAATACTTCCAGAATATCTTAAGTAGACATTGAGGATACTTTGTATATACCTTAGAAGGTACTTTTGAGAATTTTATGAGAACATATTGGATATATTTTGAGGATATTTGCGATATATCTTAAGGAATTCTCTGAATATACTTTAGAAATTTCATGAGAATACTTTGGATATATCTTTAGAATTTTTTGGATATTTTCAATAAACAAAAAAAGACAAAGAAGAAAAAGAGTCAAAAATTTCTAATGGACAAAACTACAATTATTTGTAAATAAAAGCAATATTGATGATTCTCTTGATTATATATTCACACAAGAAACATATATGATCAAATAAAATTAAAACACCGAGATTGAATTTGTTTGTTTAATTATTATTAATCCTGACCATGGCTTGATATGAATAATAGTATCGAGTTGTTACGAGTTATATAATTGGAGGACCGTGGGTGAAATTCACCATCTTTTCAATGATCAATGCCACCCATAATTTATCTTTCCAATGATCGATTATTGGAGAAGAAATAAATATCCAGAAGCAAAGATAGATAAGGATGTTTTAGGTAGGGTAAGAGAGAAAGGAAAGATGAAGAGTGAAAAATGATCGAAAATAAATTGATTTTGGCAAAAAAAAAACGTCGATAATGGTGAAAATTCCCCATAAAAATAACTAGGTCAAAACTCAATCACGCGTAATTTCTTTGAGTTTCTGAATTAGTAGGTCCCCAGAGGAATCACAGAACGGATTTTAGATAATTGAAAGTAAAAAATATCCTGAGATGGGAAGCTAGAAACGAAGATACAGGCACTTTTAGTTTTTGGTTCATTTACTAATTGAATCAGTAGTAGTGTTGTAAAAATCGGTCCGGTATGTTCAACCGGAAATTTGAGAACTGACCCTTAGGCCAAGCAGTTTTTACCCCTAAAATTGGCCTCAAAACCGGTGACCTGGCCAATTCAACTAGAAAAACTGGAAACCAGTCAGGGTTGACTTGTTTTTCCAGGTCATTTTAATTTTGTGCAAAAAAATTTTAATTATTAAATCTAGTTCAATCTAGTCAATTTAACTGGTTCAACCAAAAATTTGACTGCAAAACCATATGTGTTGACCACAAACTAGTCAAATTGAACAAAGTAAACATGTTTTTAAAAATTTAATTCACCCTTATTTATAAAATAATATACTATCTTCCTTCTTATTTTTTTTCCATATAGGATTGTTGACTCTTTTTTGTATTTTTTTTCATACTTCTTTTTTATATTACTTTTCTTTTACAATTTGATATTTTTTTAATGATTGTATTTTCAAAATATAAGTAATTTTTATATTTAATAATTAATGAAATATTTAGTTATACACGTATATGGAATATGATTTTTTAAAAAATAAAAAAAAAAGTATATGATATAGGTTATATTAGTTTTGTAAATTAAGAATGATCTCCAACAATTTATATTTTATTTTTATTATGTATGAAACATATTATCTTATTATATATGAGACATATTATATTTTATGAAAATATTATATAGAACGGTTCGATCTTAAACTCGTGACCTGCTAGCTTTTTCGGTTCATTCACTAAACGGTTTTTACAATCTTGATCAGTAGTGAACAGATGGGTAATGCTCAGAGTTCAAAATGGCGGGTTGTTGTTTTCCTATAAAGCTTGACCGTTTCTCTAAGAGGAACCTCTCTAAGACTGCCTCCAGGGGTACACTGCATACACTTGTTTTTTAATAATTTCATGAGAATATCTTATATGCTGGATTTTTATTTTCAATCAATTGCTGTATGATTTACTTACCGGTGTTTAGTTCTTTATAATCTGAGGAAGATTTATGTTCATTTTAATGTCAGATAGTTGTTGAGAACATGAAATCATAGGCAAGGTTTTTAGTTGATTCTGAGAGCTTGTAATTTACAGGGTCTTCCAAGGAGCTTCTTTCAAGCATGAAGGCACAAGCAAACAACAAAAGTTCACTTGTTGTCTGCTTTGGGGAATTGTTGATAGATTTCGTGCCTAATGTTGCTGGAGTTTTGCTTGCAGATGCACCAGCTTTTAAGAAAGCAGCTGGTGGAGCTCCTGCTAATGTTGCTGTTGGGATAGCAAGATTAGGAGGGCATTCAGCTTTTATGGTCTAACTATTAATGTCTATATTTTTTCCTGCTTCCTTGTAAATAAATATATCATCTTTTGCATATCAAAGAAAATCCTTGTCAAAATCTTTTTACTGGGTTTTTGGCATTGATGCGTGTCCCTTCTGCTTCCATAGACCAAACTGCATATCCACCTGAAATATCTTTGGATTGTTTAGATAATTTTGACCACTCACATTAGAGCACCATCTCTAAATTTAATTGTGTGAATGTAAATTTGTTCACAGATACTTAGACCACACGATGCTAAAGCCAGTGATCTGAATGTTTAAGACAATCCTGCTTCATAAGTTCCATTCTAGTTATAAATTATAATATTTATTTAATACAGCTTGATGCTATTCTTTTCTGTGTATCATGTTTTACTTCTTTGCAGCCACTGATCTCAGTCTCTATGTAATAACTGACTTTCTCAACACTTGCCCCTCAGGTAGGGGATGATGAATTCGGATACATGCTGACTGATATTCTGAAGCAAAATAATTAATGTTGATACTGCAGGCATGCACTTTGACTCGCAAGCAAGAACTGCACTGGCCTTTGTGACACTTAGAGCTGATGGTGAACGTGAGTTCATGTTCTACCGTAACCCAAGTGCTGATATGCTTCTCCAAGAAACAGAGCTTGATCAAAACCTAATAAGGAAGGTAAATGAACACTTCTCTTTGCAAAAGCAACCTCTCTAACATTTTAACCAAGATTGTTTTTTATGTGATGCTGTGGAATATTAGTTAAATCTTTTTCGTTCACATTAGATGCCTTCAGCATTGGAACAAAATGTTACATTACAAGCTCGGCTGAAGTAACTTTTGTGGATGTCACAATCTATCATGTCAGTATTTTAGCTTGTCACTGATATGCCATCTCCTTTTTCTTTAATTCTGATGCAGGCAAGTATATTTCACTATGGGTCACTTAGTTTGATTCATGAGCCTTGCAAGTCTGCTCATCTTGCCGCCATAGACATTGCCAAGAATGCCGGTTGTATCCTCTCTTACGACCCAAATTTGAGACTGCCACTATGAACATCTACAGAAGATGCTCGTAGAAGTATCATGAGCATATGGAACCTAGCTGACATAATTGAGGTATATTAGAGATTTTGCTAGGAGGAAATATATGTTAATATAATCAGTGTATTGATCTTGCTAGAAGAATTAGTATGAACCGCGATGCTCATTTAAGAATTGCAGGTAAGTGAGGAAGAAATTGAATTCTTGACTGAAGGTGATGATCCATTTGATGATAAAATGATCTTGGAGAAGTTTTTCCATCCCGATCTTAAGCTGTTGCTTGTCACTGAAGGTTCAGAGGGATGTCGATATTACACAGGTTAGCATTCAAATTTCAGTGTTAAAGATGATGTTATGCTTTTAAGAGCCTTTATTTGCTTTAGGAGACCACAAAAAGCAAGAGTAGGCTTTCTGTATTATGCAAAGTTGATAACTTTGATTTATTTTCTTGTTTTGCATGTCTCTATACCATATTTAATTGAAAGAAATTCTTTTGAATTGCCATGCAGAGTTTCAAGGGCAAAGTCATTGGTGTTAAAGTTGATGCAGTTGATACAACTGGTGCAGGTGATGCCTTTGTGGGTGGAATATTGAGTAAATTGGCCTCCGACCCAAATCTGTATAAGGTAATAAAAAGCTTAATACTTTATTTTGATTTGTTTAAAAGTGCAATCTGGGCAAATGGCAATATCAGCCTCAGTTGAAACTGTAGTGGGGTTCTCAATTTCGGTCGAACCCTTGTTCATCCTGTCCTCGTTATCTAGGAACTCTTTCCGATATGCAAGTTGAACTACGTTTTATGCATATGGAGTTTATAAATTTCGGCGACAAGATGAAAAGTTGAAGGAAGCTCTCCTCTTTGCAAAGGCCTGTGGTGCTATCACAGTTACAGAAAGAGGAGCTATTCCAGCACTGCCCACAGAAGAAGCAGTTCTCAAAATTTTATCAAAACAAACTGCTTGAGAATAGTCGATAATCATTATGCTAGATTTACTCAAATATCAGTCGACTTCATTTGGCTTTCCAGGCAGGAAAGTACTTTTGCGAGCTAGCAAGTGACAATTCCATTTCTTGTGTCCAACTGCATCTCGGCAACTATTATTTTATGTTTGTGTATGCATACTTATTTCTCATTGCCCATTTTCAATTCCTCAATTAGAAAGTACGAATAATATCTATCTCAGGAGTTTAGAAATTCAAATCCTGACCGGCTTTTATTAGAATTTTCAATTCATTGAAAAAAAAAGGGCTAGAAGGCTACCAAATTCTTGCATTCATGAATCTCTTTGTAATATATATATATACCAATTAGAGCTCGTTATGGGAGAATTTGAAGAATATCATATAAATGAATATGGAGAAATTGTAAAGACATAATCTATGAGTTGGTTTTCTATTCAAATTAAGAAGTTCACTAAATTCATGTCAAGTTTCTTCAATAAATAACATACTCTTACCGCAATGTTGCACTTATTATTGGTTGCTGCTAGGTGCAATATATTCATTAATGACACTGCAATTAACAATCATCAATCAGCTTCTTGGAGGAAATCTCTTGGTTCTTGTTTCAGGTGGTCCAATGAACAGTTCAGTCTCCACATCTGAAACTGGACTACTTTCTTCACAAGGAGTATTTTCTCCTGCCACTTTCAAGGCATGTAATGGTTGAGCAATCTGCGCAAAAAAAAGGTTTAATGATCAGTAGTAATATAATTTTTTTTTTTTCAATTGAAAGTCTAACGGTTTAAATTTTTGTATGATGGGTGACATTGACAAGCATTCGCTCTAACCTGGTTAATTTATACTTGGCTTCTATATTTCTCTCCAAGAAAAAGTCGAAAATCTGATGGCTGAGTTTTTTTACCTTTCTTTCTTTTTCTCTATTAGAAAATTTCAGTTTCAGAAATCCTTATCTTTCCTTTCTTCTTTTTCTTTTTCTTTTTCTTCTTCCCCGCAGCCAAATGGCATAATATTCTGGTATCATTGATGATGAAGATGATGTTGATAACTTTTAAGTGAATGATGTTGATATAAAATATTCACCTTTTCAGATAGTCTTGCATTTTCGGCTGTCAATTGGTTCTCCTGAAATATATATGGAAAACACAAACTAAGTTATAAATCGGTGAAATTCTATATGGAAAATCTTACAATTCTAATGGTGGTGGCTCAGAAACTCCGAGAAGGAGATGAAAAATGTTATGTTCAGCAGATTTTGTCACTGGGCAAATGGATTCATCAAAATAAAAAAGCTGCTAATGAAATATTAAAGACTGGGAAGCCGCCTAACCCTAGCCGTAATAAGAAACTGGCAAAGTTCACAAATTTTGGATTCAAGGGTAAAATATCTATGGGGACGAAAGTATGCAAATGTCAAATGTTTACCCTTTCTTTCAGCCGCTCCATCTGTTCCTTGTAAACCTGACTCTGAATATTGACAAAAATGAATAAGAGTGAACAAGTACTAATTTTCAGGCAAAAACTCAGGGTTCAATGGTGTTATTCTGATAAACCTTTCTAGCTCTGATGTTGCTCACACTCCTTTCCAACTGTTGCTCTATCTGCTGAAGTTCTTCAAAATTGCAACAACTCAAACCTTCTCCCAGTAGTTTCCTGCAGCATTTCAAATTTCAAAATTTCCAAGATATATATGCTCTTTCTTGTTCTTATATATATATATATATGAGCTAAGGCAAAAAAGAAACTTTTTTGAAACTTCAAGAAGCTCTATCTTCTCCATCATGGTGGCTGCTTCGTTCTTCAGTTGCTGCCATGTCAAATTTAAGGAAGAGATAATTAACAGAAAAATCCCAGTGGCAGCCAAAGTGAAGTAAGTCTTAAAAAATAAACAAATAGAAGTAAAATTTTATGAAGACTTGGCGGCCATATCCATACAAAGGCACACACAGTGATACAAACCTGTACATGCATATTATACATATTATATATAAGGACAGGGAAATTTAGATGCCTTAAACCTACACTGCACATGCACAGGATAAGCTACTGCTAGATGCAAGACTTCCTTTCATTTTCAAGCATTATGCACTTAGCGGTATATATTTAAAACAATTGGAGGTTATTTTCATCCGAACTTCATTCATTGTCTCTAAACTTCAATTTTGTAACAAAAGAAAATACATTTTCTTCGGTTGACAATGGAAAAGACACTTATAGAAAGTAGAGAGTGATCTAATATGAGGAAAATTGGCAAATTAGAGTTTCCACATTATCAAAGTACTGATACAAAAGGGGTATTTGGTATTGTTGTAGAGTATCTCAAAAGCAGGTTTTGATTTTTTTGTATTTAATTAACTGATTTTTTTTTTAATTTTTTATAAACTGTTTTTTCAAACTTATTTTTGAAAAAAATATCTATTTATATGTTTCTACTAAAATCAGTTTTCAAAACTTAAAAACGTTAAAAATATTTTTTTTTCTGAAAAATGCAATATCTAACGGGACCATAGATGATCCAAGAATTTTGGTGCAGGAAAATTTAAACTCTAAGATTTTTAATTTCTTGTCAAATTGAAATTAATTATTGTTATTATTATCATAAAGTGCAAGAATTAAGAAAATTGATCTATATAACTGTGTAGAAAGAAATTTCAAGATTTCAAGCAGCAGAAGCCATAAAACAAGGAAGATACACAGTTATTTTTTGCATGACAAAGAAAAGCACATTAACAGCAGGAAATAATGGGTAGAAGTTGATGCTTGAAACATTGAATTTATTCTCAAAAGTCAAAACTTGTTGAGAGATAAAACTGGTAATACAGAAAGAGGAAAAAAGGGTGATAACACTAACCTGCATGTTTTCATTGTTTGGCTTCTTGTTGGTTTGATTGTCTTTAGCATGCTTACGGTAACGTTCAATTGTCTCCTGCATACTGAAATTAACACAATACTAATCCAATGTCTTAATTACATATTTCTATTTAATTAAAAAAAAAAAAAAGAATTTCATTTAAGAAAAGGAGAACAAGGTTTCTGGTCACCAGTCACCAATGGTAGCCAACAAACCACAAAGATGCAGTATTTTTTTATATTAGGAGGCACAATAAGCCATTGACTACACAACAATTGTTATTTCCTAACACAAATGCTCAATATTGGTGGATGATGGCAAGAAAGACTTGAACCCGGGAACTACTACAATTCTAACTAATCAGAATACCAATCAAACTGCTCCCTTAAGATCCATTATTAATTCCACAAACCGAATCAAACAAAACAATCATACACAATTGTTGGGTTTTTTGAACATAAGTATGATATATAGAATGGAATGGAAGAAACTCATAATTTTCATTCATCAATAACACTTATTTATATATCAAAATCATCAACAAAAAAAGCATAAAATCAGCAACATAATCCTATCAAATCATAAAAATGACACAATCAAATTTGATTCCTAAAAATTTGCTAATGAATCAAATCATATCATAACTTAATCTTTCCAAAAACTGCATTTGAGGCATAAATCAAACACTCCTCCTTGCATCAATTGCTGCTTTTTGGCATGATTTGGTTATAGACATGACTTTTCATGGTTCATATGGATATGAGACATAGGTATGGTTATGGATATAGGCATGGCAATTTTTGTTGTTATAAATAGACATGGGCATATTTTTGTTGACATAGGCATAAGCATACATTTATTTTATAGGCATAAACATGGTTATGGGGCATAAGTATGACATACTTGTCAGAGCCATGGGCATGAACATTTTTTTTTTTTTTTTGGGTATGGGCATGGTTTGTTAGGCTTATTTTTGAGTAGGTATCTCCTCCTGCTCCTTGGTTTCATCTTATTGATTTTTGCATATCATCTTCTCTAATGATCCAAGTATGGCTTTTTTCTCATATTTTCTCTATCACAGATCCGTAAAAAATATAGCTCTGATATCACTTTGTTGGGTTTTTTTTAAAAAAAAAAAAGTATAGTATATAGAATGTAATAGAAAAAACTTATAATTTTCGTTCATCAATAATATTTATTTATATATCAAAATTATGAACAAAAAAGACAGTCAGCAACATAATCCTATCAAATTATAAAGATAATATAATCAAATTTGATTCCTAAAAATTTGCTAATGAATCAAATTATATCATAATTTAATCTTTCCAAAAACTGCATTTGAGGCATAAATCTAACAGCCTACAGCAAAAAGATAAAAAAAACCATACCTAACTAAATAAAAATAACTAAGTTCACCCAAGAGACTTTTGCACTATATCTCTCAATTCAAATTTCATCCCCAGGCTAAATTAGCCTTAAAAAAAAAATAAATAAATAAAAGAATTTCTTTGAAGAAAAAGAGAACAAGATTTCTAGTCATCAGTCACCAATGGTGGCCAATAAACCACAAAGATTTTTAGTTCATTAGGAGTTACAATAGACTGCTGACTATATAATAGGTGGTACGTAGTCATTCCCTAACACACACCCAATATTAATGGATCGTGGCGAGAAAACTTGATCCAGAAAACTCTCACAAGTTAGAATATCAATTAAGGGGTGAATTATACCGACGGTACTCTAACTATCTAACTCGTAATAACTTAGTACCTAAAATATTATTTGTAACAGAAAATCTCTTAAACTTTAATTTTATAATATCAAAGTACCTACAATCAAAATTTGTTAAACTATTTAATGAAATACTAGCTTGTATTTTCTATATCAGTAAAAAAATTTCACGTATAAATGTCACGTGTACAAAATGGATCTCACATAATTTTTTTACCATTTAACAGAATGTTTCATTATATTTGGTTTGAGGGAAAGTAAGAGAAAGTGATGAAAAATGTGAAAATTCTTTGTGGGACCCATTTCGTACACGTCGCATTTACACACAACTTTTTTTTTCCTGATATGGTAAGTGCACGTCAGCATTCCATTCAATAGTTTATCAAATTTTGATGGTATGTACTTTAATGTTACAAAATTAAAATTTAAGAAGTTTTCTATTATAAATAATAGTTCAGGTATTAAATTGTTACAAATTAAATAATTAAAGTATCATCGCTATAATTCACCCCAATCAAGCCACTCTCTTAATTGGCCAAAGATCCATTATTAATTCCACACACTAAATCAAACAAAACAATCACACACAACCTACAACAACAACAAAAAAAAAAAAAAAGAAGCCATACCTAACTAAATAAAAATAACTGAGTTCACATAAGAGAATCTATAAAACAAAAAATAAGAGAATTCCTAATTAATATGATATACCAATCTTTCTTCTCCCTTTGAAAAGGGGACAATATATGAATCAGTCCAAAGGGATCAATCTGAATATATCACTACTGATTCCTGGATCATGCAACTCATTGGTTCGCTAAATTTATTTTCTTAAAAGGAAGAATGAAAAGTAAATATTCGTCTCAGGAAAAAAAAAACAAATTAATTTTTCCAATTGAGATTACATGTTATTTCTACTTACTAGTCATATTCACATTTTTCAAAAGCTATACATTTGGAAATGATAAAATAGTGTCCAATAGTTCCAGAGTTAGTTTATTTTTCTGATTGAATAGTTAATTTGGTTTAGGTCTTTTTTTTTTGGCCAAAAATTAACTTTAATTTCAAAAAAAAACTTTTATTAATTAATTTATTCATATCTTTGCAACATATTTTCTAGAAATTATTATAATTTAAGATAAATATTATTCAAAATTGAACTTTAACTCAAAATACCAACTGAAAATTCTTTGCATAATCAGCTAACAAATTTTCTGTAAAGCTATTATTTTATTAAATTCTAGTATCATTATTTTGTTAATATTGACCACTTATTATTTTTTAAATTTCTAAGAATTAAATAAAACAAAATTGCATGATATATTTATATATATATATATATATATCGTTTCAATTAACTTTTTTTTAGTAGTAGTATGAAAGTACTTAAACAAAATATAACTAAAATGAGTACTTGATAAAATAAACATATAAAATTAAAGCTGCTCATGCGCTATGTGATTTGCCAACCAAGTTAAATGTCAACTTACTAATCTGATTCTCATTATGATCATATTTGGTTCATGAAATTGCAATTCTTAAAGAATACAATAGGTATTTCTATAATAACTATTCTTAAATAATTATGATTGCATGCTTTGGTTCATAAGTCTAAATTAACTATTCTTAAATAAAATTATAATTTAATATGGTATAGATTAATAAGTATAGTGGTGGTAGATGAGTGAGTAGTGATAAATAAATAGTAGTGGTGGTGGGTGGGTGGTGGCGATGGGTGGATAAGTAGTGGTAGTGATGGTGGTGGATGAATAAGTTGTGGTGGATAGACAATAGTGAGGTGGTGGTGGTGGTAAGATGTAGATAGTAGTAAGAGGTGGTATTCTTTGAATTGTAGAATAGTCATTATTTATTTTACCATGGAATATATATTCCACAAAATTAAAGAATAACAATTACATAAAATAGCTATTCTTTAATTAAATTTGAACCAAAATATGGAATAGCCATTCTATTATATACCCATATATATGAAGCATAATTTGATTTCTTGACTTTACGAATATAATAAACCAATTATATCTTTCAAAAATTTAAAATTTTTTATTTTAGTATGTACTCCCTCCATTTCAAATTAATTGTCTCTTTTTAAATAAAAAAATTCCAATTATTTGTCGGTTTTATATATCCAATACAATATTAAATATTTCTTTTATATTTTATCTTTGTATTAACTTGATCTATATTAATTAGTTTTACAAGATTATATATCTTTTAATTTTTAACTCATTTAGTCTATTAGTTAGAGGGATAATTTAGTTCTATTTAGCTCTTTTTTCTATTTAACACTTTTTTAATCAAAGTGAAACACCAAAAAAAGGAGAATTCTTAGATAAATCGGATCTACAACGTCATCTGTAGACCAACCAAATCATACAATAACGTATATTTAATTGTTTTATTTTCATTAATTGTGAAAATAAAAATAAAATAATTAAATGCATGTTATTATGTGATTAGCTTAGTTTAATAATTCTCAAAAAAAAAAAAAAAGAGACAATTAGTATGGAGAAGAATAGAAGCAAAGCAAGTGGCAAATGGATCCTCCCAATCTTATCTCCCATCTAAGAGGACGAATATGTCAGTTCCCCTTTAGAGTTCCCAAGTATTCCATCTTACATTCAACCTCTTGTCCTAACCCTATCAATTTAAATTAGTACATTTACCTCTTTCTTCCACTGGTTTTTTCTTTTTTTTTTTCAATTCACTTTATAACTGTTATAGCCTCAAGTTACAGTTTTAGAGCCCAAAACTGTGATTAATTCTACACAGAACTAATGAGTGACTAAGTCTCCTGCATATGCATATATATATATATATATATATATATATATATATATATATTTGATTAATGCTCTTAAAAGCAGTTAACCTACAGTCACTAAGTTGGCCTCATTGAAAGATTATATTATACTAACGAAAGGTACATGCAAAAACCTAGAGAAAAACTGTCAAACATCATAGGGATTTCAAACTAAGAAATCTGTATGATCTTTGAAAAAGAAAAACAAATTAAGGAAAGGGTTTGAACCGATCGTTAGTGTTTTTCTTTCTTTTTTTTTTTTTTTAAAAAAAATGCAAATTAGGTCAGTACGGAAGTAGTCTAAGGTAAGAAAATCCCTAAGATTAACAAAGCTTAAAGCTCTATCAGTCTGTGTATCCGTACGTTTATGGGTATAAAAGAGGAAGAAATTGTGTAAAAAACAAAAGGTATAGAAATGAAATTCAATGGTTTGAATTAATAGAATGCAATTTTTGGAAGTAGTTGGGATGAGAAGAGAGGGATTCCATATATAAAAATGAAAACTTACTTTGAGCTTGCAAATTCATAAAGTTTTCCTCTTGGAGAGAAGACGATGAGGGCAACTTCGGCATCGCAAAGAACTGACAGCTCAAAAGCCTTCTTCAGCAGCCCATTTCGCCTCTTGGAGAAGGTCACTTGCCTGCTTGTCGCATTCTCTATGCGTCTCATTTGAGTCTTTCCTCTCACCATCTCTACTTACCTTCACAGAAAATAACCATACCTCAAGTTAAACCAACAAGTTCAGCTTCACAATTATTTTTTTTCTTCTTTTAATATCTCGATTCTACGAAAGCATATAGATGATAAAGATTTCTTGAGTTAATAAAGAAAAGAAAATCTACCAAATAGGCTATGCCCAGAAAGCCTAAGCCTTATAATTTTAGGTAAAGGAGAGGAAAGAGCTACAAAAATCTGAGATTTTTGAGTGTGAATAACCAGAAAACCTGACAGAGTGAAAGATGAACTAAGGAATGCAACACAGAAAGCTATTTATAAAGATTTAACATAATATGAAAAGAGACAAACTTACCAAATAGAAAAGTCCCAAGAAAGCTTCTTCTACGGACGAGATGAAGATAAGCCTAAAAAGGAAGACAGACAATGAAATCTGAGGATTCCCATGGAAACCCAGAAAGAACAAAGAGATTTAATGCAAGAAAATTGCTTCTATTAAGAAAACAAGACAAATCACAAGAAAATGTTCTTAAATTCCCATGTAGCTTTCAACAAGAAAGAAAAGAAGATTTTGTTTGAGAAAGAAAAGGGGGCCGGAAATTCAGAAATCTTACCAAATAGGCAAAAAAGAGAACCCAGAAAGCCTGTGATTAAAATAGAGGACAAATAGATAGATACCAAAAGAAGAAAAACAAGCTAAGACAATCTGATCTTTGTGAGAAAAAAGACCAAACCAGAAAGATGAAATATCTATAACAAGAACAAGAAATAGAAGTAATTTATGTATTGGTGATTGATTGAGGTTTATATGTTTTTAGTCACAAACAAGGCAGGCATCAAGAACCTACACTACACAGAACCACCTTTCCTCATTCTTCATCTCACTCTCTCCCTTTCTCCGTAAATATATATAAACCGACCCATTTAAAGAAACAAATTTTTTTTCACATATATGAATAAGACCCCTTTTATGTATGAAAACTGCATCCTTGCTCGTTTTGGTAAAACCCACGACCAATACTAAAAAGAGCAAATGTAGAAGAAAAGGAAATGATAATACCAAAAACAAAAAAAGATAAAAATTAATTTTTTTTTAAAAAAGGTAAAAACTTTGGTTGTTTGTTTCAAGGAGAACTGGAAGGGAAAGTCCGATACAGCGAAAGCAAAAGAGTTTGGGGTATTTGTAGTAGGTAATTGTAGTAGTCTTTCAATCAAACTTACCTTAAGTTGCTGATTGAATAAATTTTATTTACGGTACTTTAATTATATAATTTGGTATCCAAAAAATTATTTGTAATATAAAAGTATCTCAATTATCCAACTCGTAATAACTCGGTATCTAAAAGATTATTTGTAATACAAAGGTACCCCAATTATGTAAATTGTAACAATTCAGTATTTTAACAATTATGTAAATTGTAACAATTCAGTATTTTAAAAATTATTTGTAACACTAAAATATCTCAACTTTTATTTTGTAACTAAATAGTACTTATATCTTCAACTATTAAATTTCATTTAACATTATGTTTGGAAAAAACGTTTTTCCGAAAAAAATTGTATTTTTAACTTTTTTGAGTTTTGAAAACTATTTTTGGTAAATACAGATAAATAGATATTTTTTTCAGAAATATATTTGAAAAAAAATAATTCATAAAAATTAAAAAAAATTAGTCAATTAAATAAAAAAAATTCAAAACATACTTTTAGAACACTTAACAGCTCTCAAACACCCCTTAGTTTCTTTAACAAATGTATACAATGAAATGTCCAGATAAATTTTAATAATAACAAAATTATTTGTAATACATAGTTAGTAAAATTGAAATTTATCTAATGTGAATATTATATTTAATTTTATTTTTATTAAAATTTATTTGATATGAATATTTGTTATCACACTTATATTAGGGAGACTAACATTCAAATACAAAAGTACTATTTAGTTACAAAATAAAAGTTGAAATACTTTTGTATTATAAAATAAAATTTGAGGTACTTTGTGTTACAAATAATCTTTCAGGTACCGAGTTGTTACGAGTTAGATAATTGAGATACTTTTGTATTATAAATAATTTTCAGATACCAAATTATTACTATTTATATAATTGGAGGATCTGAGTAAAATTTACCAGTTGCTGATTACTCCTGACTTGAATGGTTAGTATCGTCCCAAATTATTTTGAAAATTTTCCCACTTTTCTTTTTGTCGTTGCCAGTGTTATAATATTACAGTATCTATTTTGTGAAAAAAAAAAATGTACTTAGAGTTATAAAATTTAAAAACTATGTGTTTTTTTAAAATTTTTTCTCTAAATTTTTTAACATCGTTAAAAATAATACTTAAAATTATTAACGATATAAACCACATTAACTATTTTACAAAAAAAAAAAAATACAACGCACTTAGAATTGCAAAAATAGAAAATCACAAGCTTATTTTTTGAACTTTTTCCCAAAAATAAATTGAGTACGAAGTAGAGTATATATAAGTTGATACAAAATTTTTCAAATAAAACTAGAGAATTTGAGTTCAAACTCTAAATATACTATTTTAAAACTCTTAAAAAAGTTATTTGCCACTATTTGAGATTATATCAAACACAATCGTTAAAAATAATGCTTAAAGTTGCTAATGGTATAGATCACATTAATCATTTTATAAAAAAGAAATATAACGTACTTAGAGTTGCAAAAATAGAAAATCACAAACATATTTTTTTGAACTTTTCCCTGCAAATAAATTGAGTACAAAATAGAATATATATGAGTTGTTATAAAATTTTTCAAATAAATCTAGAGAATTCGAGTTCAAACTCTAAATATGCTATTTCAAAACTCTTAAAAAAATTATTTGCCACTCTTTGAAATTCTTTTAAACACAAACAAAATTAGTTTCACTTGTTGACATGGTTTTGCACAAAAAAAAAATTATTATTCCCAAAATTGACATTAATTTCTTTTTATATCATTTTTTTTTAATTTATTCCTTCTTACTTTTCTATCTATTGCATATTAACGCTCTTCCTAGTCCTACTCTTATTTCATTGTCCTTCGTTATTCCAATAATTCGGTTTGAAACGCAATGTATGAATCCAATTTAAATTCGTTAATAAATTCTGTTATTAAATCTCTTAATAAAGTTTTTGAATTAAGAAATATTATTTATAGAGAGATTTTAAATATGTCATATTAGTTTTAAGTAATAATTTTTATACTATATTTATGATACTTTATTGTCATAAACTAAAATTTTTAAGGGTTAATATATTTCAAGTATCAAAATTTATGAGTCATGGGAACAAATAGTTTCTAGCTTTTTCTTTTTTTTTTTCTTTACTTGATTTGTTTCTTTTTATGGGTTTTGCTTCGAGTTAGTTTATATTGAAAAAAAAAAAAGAAGTTATTTTATCATTTAATATTTGATATATTATATTAGTATTTTTTTTAAATTTAAAAATATATAATTTAATTTTTTTATTTTATTATATTATAAGTTCAATTATATTTTATATTATAAAGATGTTAAATTGTTGTGTAGTGATAAAGAAAAAATTATTATTTATATTTGATTTATTATATTAATATATATTTTTATAAATTTGATTTATTAATATAGTAACTACATATGTTTTCCTATAAAATAGAATATTTTTTCTAACTCGGGAATAACTAAATAGTTTTTTTTATTTGTATTGTTGTGCACAAATAAAAAATTACTATTTATATTTAATTTATAATACTAGTATACCTTTACAAGTTTAATTTAATATTATAGCAATTACCCAAAATTTGACAGTAATAATTTTTATGAATAAAATAGAATATTTTTTCTAACTATTACGAATAACTAAATAATTTAAAAAAATAAAAAATATTTTTATTTGTATAATTTAAGAGTACTATAAAAAGAATAAATGCTACAAACGGTATTTTTTTTCGAAAGAAAATTGATCCTCCTAAATAAAGTACTATTATAAAATACATAAAGAAAATTAAAAAATAGAAAGAGCACAGTTTAATTCACCAATTCGAAAGTGAAAAGGCGCAAGGTACATAGTTAGAAAAAGGTCTCAATTGTCCGTACAATGCGGTACATCAATTAGCCAATAGGGAACTGAAACGTGTGAGGCTGTGATCATCAATGTTTCCGCCATTAACCTGCACATGGACATGGGACCGTTCTGAGACTCTCTCCTCTCTTCTCTTTATTTCTCTTTCCTTTTCTTTTTTATCGACTATTTCTCTCTTCCTTTCATCATCTTTTTTTTTTTTTTTTAATTTTCCATAAATGATAAATATTATTAAACTTTTTTTTCTTTATCTAAAAAAAAATCTTATCAAAATTTGCTTAACTAGTCGTTACTTGTCATTATTATTGCAAAAAGTATGCAAAAATCAAATTGGCCTTAATAATATGGCAGAATTTTATGAAAATATTAAAAATTTTGAAACTTAGATATATAATAAAATTTAAAACTATAAGAAATACTTTTCATGTATTTTTAATGTTCGACTCTTTTTATAATAAATAATTAAGTACTAATGCTGTGTTTATTTAGTGAGAATTTACTTTTTAATTGAAATTTGTTATTTTTTAAATATATTTTTAGCTTGACTTTAAAAAATTTAGAATCGAATTCTGTCACTAATGTAAATTTTGAATTTTTTTTATTTAATTGATTAATTTTTTAATTTTATTTATAAACTATCTTTCTCAAATTTACTTTTGGAAAAAAAATATTTATTTACTTGTTTCTATTAAAAATAATTTTAAAAAGTTAAAAATATATTTTTTTTTCAAAAAATGCAATGACAAATGTACCCTTCGGGACTTAATTGGAGTTGGTAGCTATCCATCTCTCTCATTGCTTTATATTGGTCAATTATTTTAGGATTTAATTTGGGTTGACCTTATTAACACTTCTATTGCTCCAAAAAAGTATATAAACATTAATTTAAGGGCTTACGTTCCTCAAAAATTCATATTTGTTTTCAATTTTCAATTTTAAATAGATAGAAACTATTGGTTTATAAGCTGAAATATAATTTGTTATCTCTTCATAACAACCCAATCATCAAATATTAAATTACAAATTATTTTTGCCATTCATAAAATATTAATAAAAATGAAAGTAAATGTTATATTCTATATTGCTGGATAAGAATGAATATATGAAATCTTTTTTTTTTTTTTTTCTGAAAAGGAAATCTTAATTTAATTAACTCTGAAATCATCAATATTTTAAAGAAAATAGTTGTTCACGTGTGTGATGGAGACACCTGTCGGGAAGTATGAACACTGGGTTTTGGCTGAGGTTGTTGGTGGTCAGTGACCAAGTGGTCCCAGTTCATTGGTTCTATTCCGTCTGAACTGACGCGGTTAAGGTTACGGTGTCTTCGGGACCATTTCGCGTGCTCTCGATTTTTTTATTTTTATTTTTTTTCCCAATTACCCAATAATATTCTAATTTTATTTTTCTAAAATGAAGTGTTAATAAACTGTTGTTTATATAAAAATTTATAAATATATAATTTATAAATTCGTATATCATTTAATTAAATATATTTTTTTGTTAAAAGAAAAAAGAAAAAATGGTATAAATTTGATATAATCACGAAAAAGAAAAATATGAAAAAGGGTACGTATCTTTGTCAGTCGATTATTGTCATCCATTATATTATTACCTTTGCACAGACTATCGGTATCGCACTTCCAATATAACCTTTTCATTTCCCAATAATATTAATAATAATAATAATGTAAAATATCTCAATTTTTTTAGGATCATGTTTTTTGTTTTTTTCATCGACTTGTTTTTGTTTTTTTCATTTCTTGACAAAAACAATGGTCCTCTAAGCCAGCCTAATAAAAGCAAATGGGCCACCCATTGGGAATTTCCCACGAATTTACTTTAGAAATTCTATAAAAATAAAAAATATATATATATTTATAAAAATATCGGTAGTTAAATTTTTTTTAATAATATCGAAATATGCGTGAAATATTTACAATAGTAACGAAAACTAAAATTCATTCTAACAGTACTCATAAAATATATTTCTAAAATATTTTTGATATATTTTTGTTTAATTTAAAAAAATATAATAATAATAATAAAGAATAACAAGAATTAAATTGAATTCAATCTATATTCAAAATATCACAAATTCTCAAACTAACAATATTCAATTCATTGTTGAACATTGAATATACCTTTTGAAATATATTGGACATACTTGGAGAATAACTTGGAAATTTTTTCGGTAGACATTGTAAATATGTTAATTCATTTTTATCCAACACCCATGACGAAAAAGAATACATTCACAAAATCTTAGTTGAATTCACCAAAAAGAAAAAGAATAAAAAAAATTGAATTGAATCCAATTGTATTCCTAAAAAATACTCAAACTAACAATTTTTATATACATTGAGCATTATATTCAATTCATTATTGAGTATTACATATACATTTAGGAATACATTTGGTATACCATTGGAATATATTCAGAATGCATTGGGTATACTTTGATAATATTTTGGAAATACTTTGAATGCATTTTGAGAATAATTTAATTCAATTTTTATCAAAAAGAACCAAAAAAAAAGAAGAATTGAATAATTAATTAATCATTTAAGGTGTTATTTGGCAGATTCAAAACAACAGTAATAAAACTTCACACAAACACGACAACATTATTCGGCAAATTCGAAAATCATACATCGAGAATATAATAATAGTGGCAATAAATTTTGACGAAGAATCGTTGAATTTAGTTCATTCTTTTAAGCTCATTCAGTTCATTGCAAAAATTTTAATCCTCTCGCCAGATTCATGATATTATCATCGCCCCGAGGTTTGGTAGTTGCTTCGGAGTCCAGTGGCCTCATCTCCAGAGCATCTCGGAATGAAGATCGTTAGATTTATAGACTATTTGGTGAAGCTATCAAGGAATATAGACTGATAGATAAAAAAAAAAAAAGAACAAAAAAAGAGATAAAATTAAAAAAATAAATACAGATTAAAAATAAGTTTAATAAAAATAAAAATTAGAAAAAAAAACTATTGATAATTTTGAAAAGAAAACTCAAAACACGGTGAACAACGACAATTTCTCATTAACTCTCATATATGTATGTATGGACTATGGACCACTGTTTTTTCATTTTAATAAAAATTGCTTAAAATTGGCAAGTCAACTTGACTTTTGACTAAACTTACAACTTTCAAATATTCTTTAAATTAATTTTTAATCTAAATTGACAAATAAAGAAATCAAAATGACATTTTAAAGGAAAACAGAGCACCATGGTATGAACCACAAGTGAAGTGAGTACTCATCATCATTAGTAACATTTCATTTCATGTCATTTTAAAGGTAATATCTTAGAAATTTTCTGAAAAAATTTTAGAAATTCTTTAAGAATTCTATGAGAGATTTTCTAGGAATGCTTTGAAAATTTCATGTATATACATTGTGAATATATTGGATATATTTTATTCAATTTTTTTTAAAAAAATATAAAAAGAAGAATAATAATAATCAAATAATTAATAAATTATTTAAAGTGTTGTTTGGCAGATTCGAAATAACAGTAATAAAACTTCACACAAGCACAACAATAATATTTGATAGATTCAAAAATTATACATTGAAAATATAATAATAGTGGCGATAAATTTTAAAAAGGAATCATTGAATTTGGTTCATTAGTCTAAGCTTATTCAGCTCATCGCAAAAATATTAATTCTCTCACCGGAGTCATAACATCATCATTGCCGGAATCTTTGCGTCAGAGTCCGACAGCCTTATCTCTAGAACATCTCAGTATGAAAATCATCGAATTTGTGGACTTTGCGGTGAAGTCATCACATCAAGGAATAGACTAATAGATAAGTAAGAACAATAAAAATTAAAAGAAGAAAAAAAGATAGAATTAGAAAAATAGGTACAGAAGAAAAATATTTTGATGAAAATGAAAATTAAAAGAAAAAAAACTATTGATAATTTTGAAAAGAAAATTCAAAACACGGTTCTCGGCGAAAATTTTTCATTTACTTTCATATATGTATAGATTACGGGCCACTTTTTTTTTTTTTTTTAATAAAAAATTGCTTAAAATAGGCAAGTGAACTTGACTTTAGACTAAAATTATGTTTGACATTACATAAGCAAAAAATATTTTTCAAAAAACATATATATATATTTTTAATTTTTTCTGAATTTTAAAAACTGTTTTTGATAAAAACGGATAAATAAATATTTTTTCTTAAAACAAATTTGAAAAAAATATTTTATAAAAAATTAAAAAAATCAATTAATCATAAAAAAAAAATTCAAAAATTGCTTTTATGACTTTTAACAAAAATCTCAAACATTCCCTAAACTTACAACTTTCAAATGTTCATTAAATCAAATTTTAATCTAAATTGGCAAATAAAGAAAGAAAAATGATATTTTAAAGGAAAACAGAGCACCCACAAATGAAGTGAGTACTCATCATCATCATCAGTAACATTTCATTTCAAAGGTAAATATCTCAGCAGCATTCGTCTGCAAGCTTATCTCTTAATAAGCTTAGCATTGTTTTCAGACCCAAAATGCATATTCTCTCTCATTTTCTCAGTTCCTAAATCATCCGGAGGATCCTGCATTTTAACAAACAATTTAATCATCACCAGAATACACTTGAATGCATGCTGGTTTAGAGGGGCAGTAAAGGTTAAAAATATCCTTTTGCCCCTCTTTCTCTACTTCTAATGTCACAACCAAAATATCAGGTGTACAGATGAATTGCACATAAAACCCATGCATCATAGTATTTCCTCCAACATCCAATCAGAGTCTTTGCATGCCAAACAGGGTGAAAAAAGTGCTATCAGCAGAGGATTCTTTCTTAGGCAACACATAAATTTATCCTTGCTGATCCTCCCATCGATATCACCATCTCCCCCAAATAATTTGAATAGCTCATGGATCTGCAAGTCATTAATGTCATTCAGGTTTCATATATGTCGTACTTTGACTCTTTTCTCCCCACTTTCACATAGGAAGATACATCATGCAAACGTCTAAAAGCAGAAGCTTATATATACAATTTTTCAAAAAGTTTCTAGATGATGTACGTTATACCAAGTCAAATTACAGTGAAATAATAAGCCAGTGCAGAGACAAATACCTCGCCATCATCCAAGTCTGGAATTGCAAGTCTAATGGCATCACCAAACTAAGTCCAAATAAAAATAAAAAAAACTGGATCAGTCAGGTATCACCTAAATAATTGACAAAGATAAATAGGTAAAGGAAAGAACAAATAACTACATACATGTCCTTTTGAAATTTGATCTTCTCCAGCACTGCATTTGGTAAATGCTAGTTCACAGGTTTGCCTGAATAAAGATTGCTTCATGACATGAGCTGATCCATACAAGAACTGCAAGCGAAAATATTACAATCATACCAGATAAGTGCAAACTCTTCCTTGACATGCATAGCTTTTGATTCTAGATATATTGAATCACCAACCACTCATGCATCCAGCAAAGAAAGTAACAGCCTAATAAAATTTTAGTAGCAACATAGCTTAACCCACCAAGGTGTTTTCTGTTCTGCCAGAAAATCTAGTGAAACCACATATATGCATATGCAATCAGGAGAAGCCTACAACTATAAGATGATCACATAAGGTTCAAATGCAAGTATTTTAAATCAAGCAAAGGCAGACATGGAGGATTACGTAGCTTCCATTCACACCAAGTGAAAACAGAAAAATGTAACTTACCTGCTTAAATGTGATTGATCCATTCTTTTCCACATCAATGAATGCAAATATCTGCAATCCAATAATAAGTTAGAAAATCAGGAGAATGTACTGTTAGTTCACATGTGTGCCCAAATATAAAAATCAGCCAGTGCAGTTTGCTATAATGACGATGCACTACAATTCATTATTATGAGCCTTTTCTTCTGCAAAGTTTTCAATTGTAAATGATACAATCATGCAACAACATCTCATGTTCAACAACTTGAATCAAAGCCAGAAACTGACATTGCTATCCTGTCAGCAGTCAGACAACAATGCAGTAAGTCAATCCTCAAAGTCTAAATTCACAAACTCCGCTTAAAACCTAAGTTTCAGGAAACAGATTCCTGAAATATGCTGTAAATCTAGTAGCAAAATCCCGAGAATCAACTAGTGTTTAATAGAATAGTAAAACATCAAAACTAAAACAATACTATCACTCAAGCGAGCGAGCGAGAGAGAGAGAGAGAGAGAGAGGGAGGAAAGGATGGCAACATGGGCCACACATCCATGATGTGAGCATTGGGTCAAAAAGCACAAAGCTTATAATATTCATTCCAGGAAAATGGAAATATCTTCTCAACCCATTTGTATGATGCAATCAAGGGACAATAGATTACTAGGCAAATCAAACTTTGTCAAGTAATATCCACTTTTGCTATAACTAACCTCTTCTGATAGAGTGCAACTCCTTAGTTTCATAATCCTCAAAAAGTCAAGGAATTTAACTCGGCCACTGAAGAAAGAAACAAAAACTCAGAATATATGTTTTGCATTTGTAATAAAAATAGCAAACAACAATGACAACATAAAATAACAGTGGTTACAATTAGTAAATTTTCACTTCTAAGCATTTAACACTAACATGAAATGCATAATATAACATATAATAAATATTAAGTAGAGTAGTCAGTAATGCAGAACAAGCATAAAACATATTTATAGATCAAGCAAATAAAGCTCCACTACTAAGAAAAATCTAATATTCAGTTTTACTTCAGATAGAAGCCAAATCATAACAAGAACCAGGAACCAAAGAAAGTTGAAAGTATAGCTATCGTAAGGCATAAAGTTGGGAGAAGATGCAAGCAAAGCACCTTTGCCATTGCATTTATCATACTGACATAGTTGTCAAAGGAGTGTTTGAGGCGCATCAGGCATTAGCCTTGGCACCTTGGAAGCCAAAAGACGGGTGCTATTACAAAGGGGCGCACCTTGGTGAGCTTGGGGCCTGAGGTGAGGCGTGCCCGAGTGACATTAGTTAAATATTTGTATATTTTTTTAGTATGGGTAAATCTGAATCATTGATTATAAATTGAAAAACACTAATAGTAGACCTTACCATACCTGATTATTTCCAAAACAAAGAATAAGAGATTGGGGCAAAGAAAATATGTGATGATTGACTAATTGTGCTTTGTTTTGACAATTTATAATTGATAAGTGTTAGAACTTGTTAAATATAGTATTAGTAAGGTTAGGATCCTTGTATGTTTAGGACTTCAAGTTTTTAGTAAACCTAAGAGTCTAGCTTGTTTATGATTTCAAACCTTAATTAAGTTTTTTTTTTTTTTTTGTGTGTTTTGTTATTATAACTTATATGTTTTGAGTTTTAATAGTTATAAAATACATATCACTTTACTACTAGTCCAATAATAAAATTTATAATTTTTTTATAATTTTTTATTTTTGCACCTCATGTCACTCAAGCGTGTGCCTAGACTCTAAGATCCCTTAGTGTCTTAGTGCGCCTTTAATAACTATGCATACTGAAAAAAGATTAAAACTTTGCAGCTGAGTAACAACTATATATTAATATTATCATTTGTTCACAATTTTAAAAGCTAAGAAAGCTATCATAACTATGAATACAAGTGGTCAAAAACATCTTTCTATCAATAGCATAGTCAATAAATAATCTCTGTAACTACCTATAAGAGACAACTTGATACCTGAGATCTGGATTCATTGAGAGAAACTTATCCAGAAAGTCCACAGCTTCCAAGCTCTTTATATGAAATAACTGATACAAAATAATGAGGCCATCATTTCAGTAAACTTTCATATACTAGATTAAGCTACAAGCAATAACTTCATAATTTAACCAACATAAGTGGTCTCTATTCATGAAACCTATAAAACTTAAGTCAAATACTCTTGCACTACAGTATTAAACATGCTATGTTCTTGTCCAATTGTTTAAACATTCAAATACATCAAAATTCTGGGGGAAAAGAAAAAACTATGTTCATTTTTGTCATCATTTGAAGCACAATATTACAAAAAATAATTCATTTACAAACAAAGATATACAATTATTAACCACTGCTACTGATTTTTAGCATTGCAAAAAGTGACATTCGAACATAGAACATTTCAGTCTGAAGACTTACCGATTCCACCTTCGCCATTTCAACCATGTAATTTGAGGGCTTCTCCTGCAAAAATAATGAAAAAAACGAATTATCAGTTCAAAATCATAGGATCGATTATATTGCTCTGACCAAAACCAGACTAAGAGCCAACCATTTAAGAAGCATCTAGCAGGAAATGGCAACTAATGTGGAGATAAATGAGAAAAACAAAACCATTAATCATGAAAGTAATGCACTTTCCTTTGCTTTCCTTTGCTTTCCTTTGTAGATCCTCTATTATAACTCCCATATGCAAATGCAACACTAGAAGATCACCACAAAGAAGTAAAGAAATGGCTGCTAATGCTAAGGAGTTGGAGAACAATGACAACGGAGCAGAATGATTGAAAGAATCCGACCATCAATTAGAAATTACAAGGACTTGAGACAAGGATATAATGAGCCGAGTTCAAGAGCAGAAACTATTATATCAAATCAAAGCTATGATATACTTTAAAATTCATTTATTTCTAATTTCCACAAAGACTAAAGGGGCAAGTTCTTCCCTCGGATTCAGAATTTAGAAGCTTGTGCAACACTATGTTAAGGATGCAATAAGGCAACTCAATATTCCAAACTCAACTATGCATTATTTCAATCGCATAATAATTCCAAGATTGACAACAACAGCCATTTCATAACCATGATAAGTATAGAAGACCCACAAGCAAGAAAATTTTAAAAGGCATAAAGAAAAAAAAAAACCTGCTTCAACTCAGATGCCTTCATCAGAAGCATTAAGTCCCCATAGGAATGAAATGTTTGTACAACATTAAGAGCAGTAGCAATAGCATGACCAGTCTGCATAGATACATAATCATTAATCAGCTTACATTCAACATCATCCTCGGAACAAATGGTCATTTATTAAAATAGTAACTACCCCTGAACAAAGATTCAAATCAGATATGTGATCGGCAGGAGTCCCTTATTCCCTTGCATGTCAATATAATAAAACTATGAATTACTGAATTGAGCAGTGAAAATAAGTTGATTAAGCTCACCCTCCTTGCAAAATGGGCAGGATTTTCTTTACAATTGTCAAGAGGCGAAACAATTGGCAGGTATTCAACCTGTTCAAATATAATAATAAGCCTTAAATTAATTCAAACCAACATAGCTTTAGAGCATCAGATTGCCTAGATCATATGTAATGGGAACGACAACAATACCTCCATGAAATTGTGAAACTGTGTGAACATCCTAAACATGAGTTTCCCCAATGAAATATGTCCCCTGAGAAATAGCAAGACATAATAAGCGAAAGTATAAAAACAAAAACTAAAGGCAGCCAAAAAGAAAAATTCCACATGAAAAATGTCTCCTACCATGATTGGTCGAAGTGAACATGGGGATAGCGTACAATCACTGGTTGGATTGCATAACCAGGAATGAATGCACCAAGTTGGAAAGAAATAACAACCTTTCCATTAGTTGTTGTTCCCTCAGGAAACAATAGCACTCTTGGAAATCTATCGCACGAAGCCTTTCTCTGTATTCAGTTCCTTAAAAGCACATTTCTGTATCAAATAGCTTATAAATTTATAAAAATCATTTGAATTTTTTCTTGCATAATATACTCAAATGATCCCAGAGGTGCACTGACTAGTTACGTAATAATGTCTGCTAGAATTTATACAGCTACACGATGTCTTAAACTGTTATCTGAATGGTTGAACCATCAATTTTCACTAAGTACCAAAATACAAAGCATGATCAACGACACATCCAGCACATGCAGAACAGACCCATGTGCAATGACACATAAAACAAATTATAATGAGATGAGTACAACTGATGATAGTAAGCCGGATGAGCACAGATTTGCTCAATTTGGAAACTTTCTACCTTTATTTCATTGACAGCTTGTTTCCTCGATGCCGGTGAGAATCTATTGACATATATCACCTGCAACTCATCCCAAAAAGAACCATGGCTATAAAAAAAACCAAGCATCAAAACCAAGGTCACTTTTTATTCACGCAACAAGAAATAAGAGCTGCAATAAAGTAAAAATTACCTGCATTGCTCTGATAATAGTTCCAACGAAGGGTATGGAATCATGAGACTCGGCCGCAACAATTGTCGGAAATAATTCATAAAAGTAGAAGATAGGATCGATGTACGATACATGATTTGATACAACAATTGGAGCAATATCTCTAGGAGCAGGCTTCCCTTTCCTTTTTACCCACTGGTAGCTGCAGAGGTAGTTTCCATTTTTTTTTACAAGAAATAAAGAAAGAAAAGAAAAATAAGGGAATTCATTTCTCAATAATCGTTCAACCTCTATTTCTTAATCAATCAAACAGACTAAGCATTGGAAAGTCAGATTAAAAAAATGTATTTTTTAACATACCCGAAAGAAAAGAGAATAGCGCGAGCGCAAATCCTAGTGATCCACATTAACCTAGAGCGCCATTTGGGCATAGGATTATGTTTATCCTTCCATCCCGCAAGAGCCAACTTAGTAGCAACGTATCCTGCCAACAAACAAACCCCAAAGAGAACCAACCTTACCGCAGCAATCGGCAAGCAAACCAAGATCTTCACCACCTCATAAACCCCTTCAATCTTGGGAGTCCCATTACGGAAAGGATCCATGGTGGACGGTGGGGGCACAGACAACCCATCCGACCCAATAAACTCGAAGGGGTTGCGACAATTATGGTTTAGGTGAGAAGAGTGATTATTATTTTTGTTACCGTTACTATTATTGAGGTGATTATGGGATTGGTTAGAGGAGGATCGTTGACCGGGGTCGTTATCGTGAACGGAGAGGATGAGATGGCGGTGATCGGAGGATTTTTGCCGGAGAAGAGGGGAGGAGAGATCATGGTCCGCCATCGGTGGGAATTGACAGGGAATGAACAAAGCCGTAAAAAAGGAGAGGCAAGCACAGAGAGAATTGAGAGATTTTGCCTATTCTACTTTTTCCAGGACAGGAACGGATACAATTTTTCTTTTTATTTATTTGTCTTAGTTAGTAAGAAAAATAACCAAAAAAAAAAAAATGTCTGATATTTTTTGGCCACGTGTTTTCCGTTTTTTTGCTTTTCTGGAAAATTTCCCTCATTTTGCCTTTGTATTATTTATTAATTTAAAAAAAAAACTATTGAACCACATCTTTAAAAATAAAAAAAATTACTATTTAATTTTATTGTAGTTTGATTTAATAAAATATATGATTTGCCTTTTAGAGTTTGAAATAATATACTAATATTTAATGAAATTTAAAAATTATATTATTTATTTATAAAATCTTGATATATTGTACTAGTCCTTATTGTAAATTTTATTTATTCGACTAATATCTTCTAAGAAAAAAAATATTTTTTTATTAATATATTATATATTTTTTTTAATATATTATATCAAATTTTAAAAAATAAATTATATAATTTTTAAATTTAAAAAAATAATAATATATTATACCAAATTATATAAAATAAATAGTAATTTTTCGTAAAAATAATGTAACAATGAACTCAAACTGCGTCAGTCGGTCTTTTTGGGAACATTAACAAAATTTTCGCTCTTAAAAAATTAAAAGAAAATTTTATTTATTTATTTCTTACAAAAAAAATAATTTTATTAATTTAAATTAGGAACACATTTTTAAAAATATAGATATAAATCCACTAAAAATTATAAAATATGAAACAGTGAAAAAATTTACAATATCTAAATTAATAGTATAATAAATTGGCGTAATGCTTACATATTTAAAAATATTATAGCGATTAGAATACTTCTAACTTCAGTTCTGCAATATATTGATAATTATAATCTGAATTGATATTTATATCGGATTGAATATATTTTGTCACACAAAATAAAATATTATAATAAAATAATGAAAAACTAACGTTTCAATAAGACAATAAAATTATAAAAAACCAATAATCAAAATAAAACTAGATTTAAGTGGAATAATTATTTATTTTAAAAATAAATTGATAAAAGAAAATGTAGAAAAGTGATCTAAAAAACAATAGAAAAATTGAGAGAAAAAGATATTATAATTTTTTTATTAAGAAAATTATATTTATAACGCCGGAACTTTAATATTTATAAAATATTTTTGTGAAAATTTATGTATAAAATAAAAGAAAATAGCATACGATTAACTTGACCATTATTTTTTTCATAAAGAAAAAAAAGATGCGAAGAATTATAGAGGTGATTATCAAAAAGGAAAAAATAATAAAAGGGTGTGTTGATAATAATTGCGGTAGGTATTATTAAATGTTTATCTCGTCATGGTCGGCACTCGGCTGCTGAAATACAGTGCATAAACGAGGGATATAAAAAAGGGCGCTCTCTGACAATTTTCACAAAAAAAAGAAAAAAAAATTGAATTAATGTGAACTTTAAATAATTTTTGTTAACTATTGATGATGTAAAGTATCTATAGAAGGAACTAGATAAAAATATGATCATATTAACTCCTTTAATTAACTATCAGTTAATTAAATGTTAAATTTCATAAATAAAAACTAGAAATTAATAATAAATAGATAAATTTAACAGCTCAAGCAGCTAAATAAATATTAAATCGAAAAGTTAAATGATATAATAATTTTAAAGAGAAATTTTTTAATTGAACTGCATGTGGCACTCTTCATAATCGCCAACCTTACAATGTTTAATAATCAGTGGAACAGAGGAAAATGACTTCGGACACATGGAAACCGAAAGAAAGAAAGAATTCAAACAACGAAAAACCCAATACAAAAGCCAAACCACAGCATAAAATATTTATACTTGGAAACAATGGAATGGCTCTGTGTGTGCCAAATTGCCATCGTCGATACTTATGTCGACGAAATACTGTAGTATCATGTGTGAATCCACCTGGAAATCTGCATATTCACATGTCAGAATCATTGGTATTACTTCATAGATCCAAGCCCAACATTGGCCCTCAAATCCTGAAGCCCTCCTCAGCTCCAAATATTGATTTGATACCATATTTAATTTTTAAGCATAAAACTAGAAACTCTGCCTCAATGTTAATATTACACCGCATGTTCTGTTTCAGACCAACACATTTAGTATCTACAAATATCTGATCATAATTACAAAATGGCCGGAAATGTTAAAAATTGATATTAATATATCCCCTAATATCACAACAGTTTCCTGTCACCCGTTTTTTAGGGTGAAGGAAGGGGAAGATCGGAATCACATTCAATAATAGCACCAATCTGATATCTGTCACTGCTGCTGCATGTTCCAGTTCACGATGTGATTGATCGTTGAACTTGTTTATATGAGCTAAAACTTCCGCACTTTCCATATTGGAATACACAGAAATCCAGTCTGACAAAAGATGTGAAAGTCGGAGGTTAATAACCAGCAAGAAAGAAACTACTCAACATCCCCACAGCAGGACGACTCCTGACTGCTATTCTAATCTAATCCAAGGTACAGCTATTTTCACTACAAACCACATTTCTTTCAGGATCATCAAAAACTTCCCTATCAGTAAAAAAATGACCATCTTCTCGAGGCTTATAATCCTTCCCCCTCCATACAACAATCTGCTCCTTCTCAAATGTTACAAGGATACACGGAACCAAATCCTGTAATAATGTTGAGCACAGTTAAAAATTTGACAACTTTTAGCAGGAACAAACTGACATGCTAAACCAGATTCATATCTGCAATCAACAAGGGTGATCAAATTAACAAATGAAATATCGCCAAAATTTATAAGCCACTGTAGCCATTCAGAATATGTTTTTAACATAAAAGCAACAAAAACAAATTTGCCTAAATCATTTTCTGACTAACTGGCTAAGATTCAGAGGCAAACTTTTATGCCTATAGAAGTTACAGGCACATACCATAGAGGTCAAGCAGTTTCCATTTGGACAAATGTATAACAAAACAACCCCATGAATAGTGAAGCAAAAAGCGAGCTTTGAATGCATTTCAAAATCTAAGAAAATCAAAGCATTTTCACTTTCTGTAAATCAATCTGTCATTTAAAGGTGCATTGACTACATCTCAAAAGTACTACACTTGCATCCCTACTGGAAAGTTCTCTCTCGTATGTAAGCAAAATGTTTCAAGTCAAACTGCAGGAATAAGCACATAGTAACAAAGATACATATATCATTAAAGGATTTAATACATATAAACTTTTAATATTTGGTCGTTTAAAGGAAATGCAAAGAAAAAAATAAATAATATCAAGTTTTACCCTAAGTTTGCAGCCTATTTTCTTGTAATCACTCTTTTCAAGGCCCTGACAGTCAATCCGAACCAGCTCACTGACTAGAAAAGCATCTCTGACCATGGGTACCAGACTAGCATAATAACCATTTTTGGCTGCATTGCAACAAGCAAAATTAGCTAATGGATACCATTGAGTATCAGGAACAGGACAAGTGAGAAAATCAAAATACCTAGTTTAGTTAAAGCAGGAACAGCTAGTCCTCGCTTCCTCATTTCCTTTGTTTCCTCAATGCTCAGGCCCGCTATTGTAGTTTTGATAAGCCTGGGATACACAGGTTCATGAGGTCTCCACATCATTAAGGGAATCACAGGCCTTTTCCTGGGGTTATAGTTCCTGCCTCTATACAATATCAATACACCACCATGTCTGTGGATGATCTTCCCGACGGTTTTATCCTGTAATATATGGGCAAAACTAGGATGAAGCTTTTCTTACATGGAAAACGATGTGTGTAAACAGCAAGGCATTCTTATGTATAATATTATTTCATGGAAATAAATGGAGTAGCTACTTGCCAGATTGCAAAAATAGAAGATACCTCGAGTTGAGTGCACACGTTTTTCATGTCAACAGTGGGAACACCTAGACACTTAATCCTGACTGCTTCAACATGTTTCCAATGATTATGAATGTCATTCAGCATATTGTGTGTTAAACCATCTCTCCCTATAATAATAACACACAGCCATAAAATAAATCAAAGCAGTAGGAATTAAAAAAAAAATTGATACACTTTTAAAAGCATGGTAGTACAAGGAGGCATGACTCCAGTTAAATTAAACTCTAGTAATATATAAATCTCTTTCATATTAATATTTTTCATGTGATTCCTATCAATACTTTTTAACTGATAATGTCAATTGGCCCAGAAGAATAACATTCACTAAGCAGGTAATAAACACCAAGTGAAGAACTTTAAATGCAAGTCTTACACTTAAAAACATAAAATTCACACGCATAGTTAAAACTCCAACAAACCTTTGAAAAGCTTGAGCTATTAGCAACAATATTCTCCATATATCTTTCACTCCTACTAATCATTATATCAGCAGTTTTAACGATTGAAACTAATAAATTTTAACCATGATCTCAAAAATTAAACTTTATACACCACTATGAATAAGCTGATCAACACAACATCATTCAGCCCAGTAAACAACAAATACAGTCGACAGGCTCCAGAAATGGAAAAAATTTTGCATGCAAGACATTGCCAATAAGACCCCAAAAAAAAAAAAAAGCCAGGCCGTACCGAGATTAATTTGTTTCTTGGTTCTATTCCTTTGACAACTCTCCACTAGAATCTTCCTCTCAGCATTGGTAAGTGGCTCTCCTCGAATTTTTTCCCTCATCCTCATCCTCTTCTCCTCCAAATTCGGATCTTCCATTCCGTCCACCGACTTCACCTTCGGATCGACGGCTGGGGCACAAACTCCTGTCCATACCCGGTCCAAACGTCCTGGACCAAATGGCGAGTATTTAGGTTCCCTAAGCCCAATGGGTCTCACGGTGGGGCTGCTCTCGGTATAACTATACCGGAAATCAAAAGGCAGATCGGAGCGTACCGGTTTTGTGGCCGTCCGATCAAGCGAGGAGGGTGGACGATATAAAGGCTTTCGCTTTTTCTTGGGTGTCGGATTAGGGCTTTGCGGAGTGAGTGAGGGTGGGGGTTGAAAGGAGTAATAGTCATGGAGTTTTGAAGAGGCGGAGGCGGAGGCGGAGGAGAAATGTCGAGCAATCAGCGTAAGGAGAAACGAGGTAGGCGGTGGCTTGTGGCGGGAGAGGCGAGTGAGAAGTAACATCAAGGTCTAGTCACCGATTTCTTGGGAATTAGGGTTTAAGGCTGATAATAACATTACTGCACTAGCAACTTGCAGAAGGAGATGGCGGGGGTTTTAGTTCAAGTAACCAAACAAAGCGGTGAATAGGAAAAAAATTTTCCTTTTTTTTTTTTAATTAAAATTTAACCCGAAATAAAATTAAAAGAATATATGTAATTTTGATTAAAATTAAGCTAAAAAATAAGAGTAAAAATAAGAGTAAGTTATGTTCGAATATAATTTTAATGAATGGCTTATTACAAATTGACTATGCCAAGGACCGCAAATTGGAACATTTTGCTTTGAAGTAGATCACTTTGAAACTAAATTATTTTTCAAAAGATTTACCTCTTAATAAGTAAACCCAAATTGAATTAAATTACCTCTTTAGGAAACCTTTTCAAGCTATCCATATTCTTATTCTGAGGGAGAATTGCTTAAATTGGAATTTAAGGAAAAAAAAAGGGGTTGTGATGTAATTGGCTCTTTGTACTCAAGCAACTTCTACTTCAATTTGATGACAAAGGTATGTAATTTTTTTTTACCTAACTTATAATAATATATTTATGACTCGCCTGATAACAGAGCTGTGAGATCATCCAATCAGATTTCTTGTAAAAAAATTAATTATGTACCTCATATATATATATATATATATATATTGGCCCCCATTATATCAAAAAAGTTAAGCATTCATATTTGTAATGGAAATAGTCTTTTTCCACTATTTGATCATTGGATTACAACTTGAATATAGTCTCCACCACAAATCTTTGTGATTAGAGGATTAAAGTGTTCACGATAAACTGAAGCTGAAAAAATTTAAATGATTTTTGAAGAAAAAGTAAAAATTCATAGAGTTCCAACAGGAAGAAGCGATGTTAATACATGACAAGGACAGAGCATATTTGATGTTATCTTTTAAGGTTTCTAACAAATAAACCGTATCATCATCATCATCAACCGTGAATTAATAACTGAAGATGTTAAATATACGTTTTCTGTGCTGTTATCCGTTTAATTACAGGCTATCTTAATAAACTTCTTCTCTATTAATACACAAGAGCCCTCTTGCATACACATAAATAATACAATCATAAAATCATAACAAAACCTGCTAGCATGTCAAGACACGAATTTTTTCACAGGCTCCCTCTTTTCTTGATCCTGATCTTTACAGGGCTTGTTGCTGCTACTGAATTAGATGGAGATGATAAGGTACGTATTCTTAGATACTCTTTTTGTTCTTGTTAATTTTCCAGGACAATTAATTCTACTTACTGTTGTTTTAAATGAACAGGATTTCTACATTGTTTTTCTTGGAGATGCTGATCCTCTGAAAAACCATGTTTCTGCTGCACAAAAGCATATTGATATCCTGGCATCCGCCAAGACAAGGCAGGTTCATTTCTCCTTTCTCTCCCTTCGTTCTGTAATTAGGATGTTATTAATATTCATGTCTTGCCTGGTTTTATGCTAAACAGCAATGATGCTATGGAGTCGATTGTGTACAGCTACACAAAAAGCTTTAATGCATTTGCAGCTAAGCTATCTAAAGCTGAAGCCACCAAGTTATCAGGTTTATATATATGAAGTGATTAGTGATTTGTTTTATTGTGTTCATGGAGGATAGCCAATTTATGGGTTGCATTAATTAATTGTTATTGCAGATCACGACCAAGTCCTTTCTGTATTCCGAAATAGGTATCATAAACTTCACACCACAAAATCATGGGATTTTATTGGACTTCCTACCACAGCCAAAAGAAATTTGAAAATGGAGAAAAACATTGTTGTGGGTCTACTGGACACTGGTAATAAGTTTTGTTTTTAATCTCTTTATTCAACTGTTCTAATATCTAAAGACTATCTTTTGCTATTCATTATTAAGTATATTGTTGTGACAGGGATCACTCCGCAGTCTGAGAGCTTCAACGACGAAGGTTTTGGTCCTCCACCCAAGAAATGGAAAGGCACTTGTGCTCGATTTGCTAATTTCTCAGGATGCAACAAGTAAATTTTTCTTTCTCAGGATATTCTTATATTTTTTTTCAGGACTAAAATATACAACCTGACCGCTAATATAAAAGGGAAATTTGCATAAGGAATTAAGTTGCATAGCTTAACCTGTGGGTTCTTTCTCTGTTTCTGTCCAATCTATGTGGTTTTGTAAAGCAAACTTGTAGGAGCTAGATACTTCAAGCTAGATGGGAACCCAGATCCTAATGACATTCTCTCTCCAGTAGACGTGGATGGCCATGGGACTCACACGTCATCAACATTAGCAGGCAAAGAAGTTGCTGATGCTAGCCTATTTGGGCTAGCAAAAGGTGCAGCTCGTGGTGCAGTGCCATCAGCTAGAGTGGCCATGTACAAAGTATGTTGGGCCAGCTCAGGTTGCTCTGATATGGACATACTTGCAGCATTTGAAGCTGCCATAAAAGATGGTGTTGATGTTATCTCAGTATCTATCGGCGGACTCCATGCTGATTATGTGTCGGATTCATTAGCAATAGGTGCATTTCATGCCATGAGGAGCGGTATTATCACTGTGGTTTCTGCTGGTAATGATGGGCCATCTTCTGGTAGCGTGGCTAACCATGCGCCCTGGCTCTTGACCGTGGCTGCCAGTGGCATTGATAGGCAGTTTTGGAGCAAACTTGTGTTGGGCAATGGCAAGACCCTTTCAGTAAGTTGTGCACTCAAAATTTCTTTATACAGTCTTCTTTCAAAGATTACTGCTTAAATTTTATGCGAACAGGGAGTTGGAGTGAGCACATTTGAGCCAAAGCAGAAACTGTACCCACTAATTAGTGGAGCTGATGCAGCTAAGAGCTCTGAGACCAAGAATGAAGCAAGGTAAATTAATCAGCCAATTCATTTGTCAGGATAGGCAATTATGCAATGCAAAATTGAAAAATGCAAATTACTTAATTGCAGGTTCTGTTTGGATGGATCAATGGACCCTAACAAGGTAAAAGGAAAGCTTGTTTACTGTGAGCTAGAGATGTGGGGTTCTGATTCTGTTGTTAAAGGAATTGGAGGTATAGGCACTATAGTTGAAAGTCAGCAATTTCTCGATGCTGCCCAAATCTTCATGGCACCAGGGACCATGGTTAATGCCACTGTTGGTGATACCATCGACACTTACATACATTCCACAAAGTAATTATAAATTTATAATACATGTTAAAATCTGTTAAAATTTTAAGATTTTTAATTTAAAATCTTTGAATAAATGTTACCTTTATGAATAAAATCTTCCATACAGATCAGCATCAGCAGTGATATACAGATCCACCGAAGTTAAAGTCCCTGCTCCATTTGTTGCATCATTTTCATCTCGGGGACCAAATTCAGGATCCCAACATCTTCTCAAGCCTGATGTTGCAGCACCAGGCGTTGATATTTTGGCGTCTTACACGCCTCTGAAGTCACTCACGGGCCTAAAAGGCGATACCCAGTATTCTAAATTCACACTTATGTCTGGAACATCCATGGCCTGCCCTCATGTTTCTGGAGTAGCTGCCTACGTAAAATCATTCCATCCAAATTGGTCAGCAGCAGCTATCAAATCTGCCATTCTGACAACAGGTAAATACTAATCAATGATACATTTACCAGAAATTCTTAGGTAGACTCTGCCTACCATGTCATCTATAAACTAATCCAATAATTTATTGACATGTATTTAATTGATTTATTAGGCCATAGATGTTATGATAGACAGAGCCTACTTAAAAATTTATCTACCTTCACATCTCCCTAGCTTATTATGTTTATTGAACTTCGTAATATTCAAGAATGTATAATGAAGGTTTGTTACATGGGATATTTGTGAAGCAAAACCAATGAGCCGGAGAGCCAACAGTGATGCAGAATTCGCATACGGTGCTGGCCAATTGAATCCAGGCAGAGCAAGAAATCCAGGATTAGTGTACGACATGGATGAGATGTCTTACATTCAATTCCTGTGCCATGAAGGCTACTCAGGATCATCTCTGTCAGTTTTAACCGGCTCAAAATCCATAAATTGCTCAGCTTTGCTGCCTGGACTTGGCTATGATGCTCTTAATTATCCCACCATGCAACTTATGGCCAAAAATGATAAGCTGCCAACTGTGGGAGTTTTCCAAAGGACAGTGACCAATGTGGGTACTTCTCCTTCAGTATACAATGCCACCATCAGGGCACCTGCAGGAGTGGAAATCACAGTAAAACCCACGACCCTCATTTTCACTCAGCCATTGCAGAAGAGGAGTTTTAAGGTTGTGGTTAAGGCGAAACCCATGTCGGTTGGACAGATTTTGTCGGGTTCTGTTATATGGAAAAGCTATCGACGTGTTGTAAGAAGCCCAGTTGTCGTTTTCAAGCCTCTTGATTAGCGTCATCTGATCAAATTACTTGCTTGATGTTTGTGTTAAAATTTCGATCTTTATGCTTGATAATATTGCCTGTTTTGAGAAAAGCTATGAAATTTGATGAATATACACTTCTCATTCTTGATCTTCTTCTCGTTATTAATGTAAACAACAAGAACCTTCCCTTTAACAGGAAAGAAAATTTTCAATCTTTAAATAGAACAAAATATCATATCCACATGTAAAATTAAAAATAAAAGCGGTTAGCAACTTAATTACTAAATTAAGATTATCATATGCACATGCATAATTGAGGCTGACCCTGTTACAACCCAAGTTCTGAATTTTCAACCATCCCGTTTCCATATTTTTCTAAGATACACAGAGAAATTCAGGACCAATTAATGATGTTGATGAAATCCTGCATACTGCAGGGGAGTTGAGCATTAATCTTGCAAATCATGGATGCCGGCTAGAAGGTGGCCGGAGTTGTTCAATTAATTATTGATCAGAAAGGCTGATCAGAGATGATGACGATGGAAAAGAACAGTCTGGTGGATGTGGTGTTAAGGAATGTGGCCTTACTATTTGGGTTTATGTTGGCAGCTCTTCTGATGATTCTTGGAATTGTAGACCATAAGAAGGTATTAGCGGATGCTTCAAACCCACAGCGCCACGCAGCTGCTACCTTCTTTGTTATTATTCTCGTCATTTATTTTGTCATTTTCATAGTTTTTGCAGTTGTTCAGTGTGTTGATGGTTTCAAACTCATCTTCTATTCTCACCAGATCGCTCCCTTGGAAGCGGCGCCGCCTCCTCAAAATCTGGAGGTTCAACCTGTTCACCCACCCGTCCCTCCCCAACCCTGATTCTATCTTTCTTTCTCCTTTAGTTATGCTCAATTCTGCACTTTGCAAATATTCTTCATTTTTGTATATGTATAATTGAAATTGAAAGTAATAATCAATAATATTGATCTTCATTCTTTCTTGAAGACGATGAATATGATCCATGATCGCCACCTATAAATTTTAAATATGTTTCTCCTCAACCACTTCATCTTGGCTGTGAAAATATTCTTGTTGAAATTGCCACCCATGAATTGTGACTCGGGAAAGAATCAAATATGGCCAAGCTTCAAAGTGAAATATATTGTAAGCCGTGACTTAAGAGAATATAAAAGAAAATATCAATTGTAAATTCGTAATCTTTTAAAAAAAAAACACAACTTAGATCTTTTTTTTAATGAACTCAGAGAGGTAAGTTTGTAATTAATGACATTGTAAGGTATCGAAAACTTATATTAGAGACTCACACTTTCAATTTCAAAAGAAAAGTAAGGAACGAAAATGGAAAAAGAATTGATTATGGGGAGTCGACATACCACTTCGGAATTTTGTTATTGTTTTTGGGGCATAGATGATAGAGGCCATTTCCCTTGAAGATAAAGCAAAATGGATGGCAGTGGAGAGCACAGACAAAAACTCAATGGCTAAAAGGATCCTTTGTTCCCTCTATCTGCCAAACCCACTATTACCCATACCCTCTCCACCTACTCCCATCTCACGACAATATGAGATTCATCATTGCAATTTGCAACCCTTCTTCTCTTAATTAAATAAATAAATAAAAGAAATTTCCCTCATTCAAAATATTTTTGGAAGTGGATACGTAAATAACATATAAAATTCTTTTAAACAGAATTCTCAAGTTCGAGCTCGGAGTACAAAACACCGTTAAGATTTGGGAGATAACATTTTACTTATTTTTTGAAATATTCCCAATTGGTGTAATATAATGCAGCCTTCAGCAGAATCAGCACCACAGAAAGTGCCAACTATAAAATACGAAAACAGTAATTTCATGAAATTAGTCAACTATATACGTCTAGAGAATGTAATGTAATTAAGGTATAGAAGAGGTTGGTGCTATTTTCGCAAAATAAAAGATGTTTGCAGTAAGCTTCAATGTTGTATTGGGGTTGTCCCACAACCCCATCATTCTGTAGCTCGTGGAGGATCATGTATAACTTTGGGGTTGCACTTTTTATTCATTTGAAGGCGTGCACTTTCATATACATTTTCAGAAAAGAAATTCTACTTTTTCTTCAATGGCATAATAACCATAATTACGAAACAAATTCCAATTATCTGCTTTTTCTTTTCTTTTTTAATTTTCTATAAAAAGTGCTCTTCAGCTTCCTCATTTCTCATCCCGATCAATACAATCTTCTTCATCTGTCAATCATGATATATTCCCATTTTTAGCCATTTTCATGTGAATTTTGTGTTTTTTTTTTCCTTTGCGGTTTACAGCAAGCATGATCTTGAGGATATTTCTGGTGTTGATAGGATTATTGGGTACTCTGTGGTCTGCTTCAATTGGCAGACAGACATATGTGATTCATATGGATAAAACCAAGATTCCAGGAAATGCCAGGCAATGGTATGAAGCAGTGATGGATTCCATTGCCGAAAACAAAGAAGCAAAAGAAGAAGAATCTGCTCAGATTCTTTATGTCTATGAAAGGGCGGTATCTGGTTTTGCTGCTAAGCTCTCTGATGATCAAGTCAAATTCTTGAGCAAAATGGATGGCTTTGTCTCAGCCATTCCTGATGAAATCCTGAAACTCCACACCACACACTCCCCTCAGTTTCTTGGCCTGGAAAGTGGTAAAGGACTTTGGACTCCTCCAAACTTGGCTGCAGATGTGATCATTGGAGTTCTTGATACTGGAATCTGGCCTGAACATGTTAGTTTTCAGGATACAGGCCTATCTCCTGTGCCTTCTAGATGGAAAGGCCAATGCGAAAACGGCACCAATTTTTCACCCTCAAATTGCAACAACAAGATCATTGGTGCCAGAGCATTCTTCAAAGGCTATGAGTCCCTTGTAGGAAAAATCAATGAAACAGTTGATTACAAATCCCCTCGAGACGCACAAGGCCATGGGACTCACACTGCATCAACCGCTGCTGGTGATATCGTATCCAATGCAAACTTTTTCGGGATGGCGAATGGCTCTGCAGCTGGAATGATGTATACAGCTAGAATTGCTGTTTATAAAGTCTGTTGGTCAGTAGGTTGCACCAATACTGATTTATTGGCTGCTATGGACCAAGCTGTTGAAGATGGTGTTGATGTGCTGTCCCTTTCTTTAGGTGGCACAGCGAAGCCTTTCTATAATGACAATGTTGCTATAGCCTCATTTGGGGCTACCCAAAATGGTGTTTTTGTTTCTTGTTCTGCAGGCAATTCTGGTCCATCTAAATCAACTGTAGACAACACTGCTCCATGGATCATGACAGTAGCTGCTAGCTACACTGACCGAAGCTTTCCATCATCTGTCAGGCTTGGCAATCATCAGTCTTTTGTTGGATCATCTCTTTACTCGGGGAAACCAACCATGCAATTGCCAATTGTTTATGGAAAAACTGCTGGTGGTCAATTTGCTAAGTATTGCACCACTGGTTCACTCAATAAGCAGCTAGTGAGAGGCAAACTTGTTCTATGTGAAAGAGGATTGAACGGCCGAACTGCAAAAGGAGAGCAAGTGAAATTGGCAGGAGGAGCAGGAATGTTACTGATCAACACTGAAGCTCAAGGCGAAGAGCTTTTTGCTGATGCCCATGTTTTGCCAGCCATTTCTTTAGGAGTCTCTGCAGGTGAAGCTATAAAAAAGTATGTCAACTCAACTAAAAGGCCAACTGCTTCAATTTCTTTCACAGGAACAATATATGGAAATCCTGCACCAATAATGGCTGCATTCTCTTCGCGAGGGCCGAGTGCAGTGGGACCTGAGGTGATCAAGCCGGATGTGACTGCACCAGGAGTTGACATTTTAGCCGCTTGGCCACCAATGACTAGCCCATCTCTGCTCAAGTCCGATAAGCGAAGAGTACAGTTCAATATAATTTCAGGAACATCGATGTCATGTCCTCATGTGAGTGGTCTAGCTGCACTACTCAAGTCTGTCCACAAAGGTTGGTCACCAGCAGCAATTAAATCAGCTTTAATGACCACAGCTTATGTTATGGACAACAAGGATGCACAGATTGCTGATTTGGGAACCAATAGATCAATATCAGCTACAGCTTTTGCATTCGGTTCAGGCCATGTAAATCCTGAAAGTGCTGCTGATCCAGGGCTGATTTACAATATTACAAGAGAGGACTATTTAAACTATTTGTGCAGCCTGAATTATACACCTTCTCAACTAGTTCAGGTATCAAGGAGTAATTTCAGCTGTCCTAAGAACACACTTCTTCAGCCTGGTGACCTGAATTACCCTTCTTTTGCTGTGAATTTTGAAGGGAATGTTCAAAATATCAGCAAGACATACAAAAGAACCGTGACAAATGTAGGTACTTGTTCTGGTACTTATGTAGCACAAGTAGAGGAACCCAATGGGGTGTCAATAACCGTGAAGCCTAAGGTCTTGAGTTTCCAGACATTAGGACAGCAGCTGAGTTACAATGTAATTTTTGTTGGGCTGAGAGGAGATGGTAGCACAGGAGAATTTTCTTCTGGATCTATTGTTTGGGTGTCAGGAAAATATATGGTCAGAAGTCCTATCGCTGTGACTTGGCAATAGTTTTTGAATTGTAACACTATATCCTATAGCAATCACAAATTACTCTATAATAAACAATTTCAAATATTAAAATTCTTGCTTCCTGACAGTAGACAAAGTTCAAGTTCGAATTGTTGTTCAGATTGAATAACTAAGTACATATGAATACAGAGGCCCCGCAGCATGCTTTTTTTTTTTTTTTTCCTTCTTTTAAGCTTGGAATAAAACAAAAAAGGCCAATAGGAGTAGCAGTGGAGAAATGGTGTCTCACTAACAAACTAATTAGCAGTGTGTTTTATTTATATAATTTCAAATGTAGGAGTAATTAAGCTTAATAATAACCGTGTTTAGCTGGTGCCTGATTAGACATTGGAGAAACTTGATCTTCCAAACAAAACTAGTAAAACGAAATTGAAGGAAACTGCATTATTTATTGGGGTTGACTGTTGAAATTGCTCCAGTATTTACTGAAGATTACAGCAGGATTAACTACTATCAAAATGTAAATAGTCAAGAAACATATCTAGAACTAGAGCTTTCTCTAGTTAGTTAAATACATCAGCAAGAACAAGTGATTCTCAAACCGTAAATACTGTGCTCCAAATAGCAAACTCTCCCAAAACATTCAGAAGTGTAAGACAATTGAAGTGCAACTACATAGGCAAAAAGCTAAATCCTTGATGCAATTCTTACCTACATACACCAACTAGTGTTTATAAGAATTTGGCTTGTATACATCCTGGACCCTGTAACACCACCTACCCATTCTTCTAAGAATACAAAAGCTCATGCTCTAACACACAGCATATACCCAACTCAGATCAGCTGCATCTTGTTTTTATTGAATATCTTACCTTCAGCACAGAGAAAAATATCACAAACCTGGGACAGTCAATATATCCACGTATGGAGAAAAGAATACTAGGATAAAGAACTCTAACAGAATTCTAGAATTCGGTGTTATACTTAACCTAAACAGTTGCAGAAATTTCAGAAAACTAACTTCTTGCCGAGTCCTTTCATGATCCTGACATGTAAGTATAACGAGTCTGAGCTCCAATGACAAGTTCTACAATTTTTCCTGCACATTCATAAAATATTTGAATAAAAAATTCAAATCTTTAACATATTACTTCAAAAAAGATATGAACATAACATGACAAAAATTTAAACTTCAGAGAATATACCAAACACACCTGTTAGAAGCCCAATAATAGGTACAGGTTCTAGTAGTTTTTCAGTGCTTGCAAGTCTTTGCCTGAAACGATTGAAAAGCATAGTATTGTTTCTTTAGATTTCTTATATTGGAAAAGATTCTTAGAAACTGCAAAAATTAGGAAGTCAATTGTTCATCTGTACCTGGTGTACTTGCTAAAGAATGGATCTCTCATTAGATAAAGTGCCCACAACAATTTTCTTCTTTTTAACTGATCAAACAGAACACCAACTTAGTTCGTTAACTGGTGACTCAAAGTTTCTGATAAACATACATCCTATATGCTAAGGAGTTGGATGTATTGAAAATTTGCAAGATGAAATCTTGTAGAATCTAACCTCATCCTTTTCAGAGACAGTAAGATGAAACTGTTGCCCTTTTTCGCCATGCTTTGACTTTGTGATTTGTGTAAGAAAGCCTATTCCGATAAAGTCCATAGCCAGAGAAATAAACCAAGGGATCCAAGATCGAATCCCGTATTTTCTGATAAATAAGACATAAATAAGGGGCCTGGTGATAAAAAGCACCTCTCCCATGACAAAAAATGCTCCATGAAAACCTTTTTCCGAGAGTAATTTGGAAAGAGTTGTTCTCTCAACAATTGGAGCTGTAATGACATCAATGCAAATATTAAGGGCATGTTACACAGAAATCTAATACAAAATTTTGAGAGTTGACGAAGTATATACGTGGAGCATCCATAATTGCATGTTGATGTCGAACCCTACTCAACCATACTGGCTCAGATACCATCCTAGCATTTTCTCCAAACCTGCTCAATGCTGACAATGCCCTTCCTTCTAGATTCCATCGGTTCTGTCCATTAATATCTCGTAAATGACCAGGCCCATTATAGCTTCCATGCTTTGAGAAGCCATCAGTAGTTTGCTGAGAAGACAAATTTGAATCTTTTTCAATATTTGGTGTTTCTCCTCCTTGCAGAAGCATCTTATATCCACTGTTCTGAAGCAATGCTAGCCTAACACACACCCTGAGAACAGGAATATTCAGTAGTTTGGCAAACATCAACATACTGCAACCAACTCCCTAATCCAACTGAATAAACAATGGGATACATCCCCAAAAAGGGCAGCTTACTTTATTGCTTCTGTAATGGCTATAAAATTCCACTTCTTATCTTCACCATAATAATGTTCTGCTGCAACTTCAACCAATGTTTCCAAGTCCTTCATTGCAGATATGCACAATGAATAAGGGAAAGAGTAAGGCTCAAAAGCGCCTGCTCGCATTTGGGTTGGAGTGGTATCTATTATATGCTCGTTGATAGCAGTGATTATGCCGAGGATAGCAGTTACTGCATACAATTACTAAATCACTGAATTCAACATTCAAGAAAATACAAAAAATGGGGAAAAAGTCCAACAAACAAAAAGTGTTATTATTTGGTTGGGAAGGGAACAAGGAAACTCAAAGGAACTAAGACTTGAAACTTCTTTTTTTTTAATTCTGAGAAAACAAAATTACATTCAACAAAATTCAATAGGTGGTACGGATATTTAATTGACTACTGTATCAGCATTGGATCAAGATACGAGAATCCTCACATCAAAAAAATCATGAGTTCCCAACCATTTTTGAACGGTTTCTAAGAGGCAAAGAAAATGGATATGAAAAACCTCAACACATTCTTAGCACAAAGAAGAAGACAAATGTTACCAAAATTTCACAAAACCTGCTTCTGGTCCTATCTCTGAAGCAGAAAACCGCTCAGGAAGAAGCCATGTCAATCCCTGCACAACAATTTTCAATAATCATCAAAATTTTTACATTTCTTCTACTGTGAACCAAATAGGAATCCAGACAGGGAAAAAATCAAGTAAATTAACCTATTTGTCATATTTGTTTTTGTAAGGCATGAATACATTCTTTATTTATCTTTTCCCCTTCCTCCTAATCAAGCAAGCAATTCATGCTATTTCCAAAGGAGAAAACACCAAATTAACATCCAAAATTAATTCATTCAGAGAAAAAATAAAGACGATAATAGTTAATAGCCAACTGAAGGTTATATTATATTGACAGGAATTCACAATCACTCAGTTCTCTCTCATCCTATGCCAATATGATATAAATAACAAAGCCAAAATCAATATATACACACCAATCTGTACAGATATAGCATTAAAACTTTTGTGAATAATATAGCAACTTACATTAGCAAGAGATTCCAGCGAGTGAACGTAGTCTTTGTTCCTCCTAACCCATCTTTTATAAGCCTCCATGGCTTCAAAATCTCTATGCAAACCAAGAAAACAAATAGAGAGACTCAGCTCTCCAAATCCAAAGTTCGATTCTTTAATCCGAATAAAAAACCCTCTGCTAATTCTGGGCCAAAAACCGAATAAAAATTAACCCTTTCAGGCAATTTGCCAATAAACTTGGATCTTTGAAGGATCGCCCGCAAGAGAGAAGTTGCAGAGGAATGAGGTGGTGTGGGTGTTGTCTGCTATTTATTCAAACCGTTGATCTTGCCTATCATCTTTTGTCTCTAGCCGTAGATGTTGAACAGTGGGGTCAGTGTGGCTCAGCAACTTTGAGTTGGCAGATTGACCATTGGATCCATATGCTGGGACAGATAATTATTGGTTGAGATTTTGGGAAAACATGAAAGCCATGAGGGGGCGCAGTAGAAGATGATATTGTGATAGAGGAGAGTGGAAATCCAATTTCTGCAGCCCAATGAGAGAATGTTTACGCCATTTCTGTTTTATTATGGTTTTACAACAGAATGGAATTACATAGCTAATTAACTATTAGGAATTAGAAAAATATGAAATACATATTCAGGAAAAGAAAAAGATTTTAACTTTGAGGGGAAAAAAAAATCATGGAGACTTTCTCTCCACCAGTCATTTCTTCTTATTTTTCTGCATTGAAACTATTTTCTGTGACAATTTATGGGTAATGATGGGATTTTTCAAAAGCTGCTATAATAATATGTTAATGATTGTAAATCAGAATCCAAATAAAAATTTCAGAATTTATCTCCAAGCAAGTGGAAGGCCAGAGTGATTATTAATTAGAGAAAATTTCACAGTTTATCTTTTTTTTTTTTTTCATTTTTAGCTCTAATTTTCTATTTTTTCATTTGTATTAAGTTGCATACTGTAATTTTTTAGAATATTTTATTTAAAGGTGGCAATGAAAAAGAAATTTGTTCGATTTGCTTAAAAATAATAGAGGAAGAAGATTTGTGTGTGGCGCTTCCATTTTGTAGCAATGTTTATCATTATGGTTGCATTCGATTATAGCTTCCTAAATATAGTCATTGTCTACTGTTTTGTCTTCATGTTTGGGATCATTATAATTTATGTTATTGTATGTATTTATTTATTAATCATCAATTATCTTTTATATTTCAAAAATATACATAAGGTATGTTCAAGATATACCGGATTTTATAGCTTTTGTTTGAGATATACCCAAGGTATGATCAAGATATATTAGACTTCATAAATTGTAGTTATAAATATTTTATTCTAAAAGTATCTCCAAAATATACCTAATGTGTGTCCGGCATACTGAATTTTATATTCTTTGTTCATAACTGTTTTAGATTGAAGGTATCCCCAAGATATACTCAAGGTATGCTCAAGCTATACCCGAATTTATAACCTTTGTTCAAAACTATTTTAGACCGAAGGTATCCCTATGATATATTCAAGATATGTTCAAGGTATACCCGACTTTATCGCCTTTGTTTACAATTGTTAGACCGAAGGTATCCCCAAAATATATCGAACTTTATAATTTTTGTTTACAAATATTTTAAGCTGAAGGTATCCCGAAATATACAAAAGGTGTATAAGAGGTGCAAATGTATTGTAAAAAATATTTTTCGATAAAATAGAAAAAAATATTGAAAACATTGTAATTTTTTTTTTTTTTGTATTTATGAAAAATTACCTATTAATTAATCATCATTGCATATCGAGAAAAACGAATATGTTGTTGAGAATGGGATTTGAATCCACTCCCTTTCGGACCAGAACCTTAATCTGGCGCCTTAGACCAACTCGGCCATCTCAAGTAATTATTGTCAATACCACTACTAACCTCAAACATCTGGGCTGGGCTTACGATTGTTACTCATAAATTCTTTAAACGCAGGACTGACTTCTTTATTGAAGTGCTGTTCAATTGTTTAGTCGGGTGATTTCCACAACTATCTCAGTTTTGGTGAAATTCATCAGTTTAATTAGATGCTTATAACCCACATATTTTTTCCTTTTTTGACCAAGGAACGTGATGCATTGCTGACAATAATACTGCATACCCCATAACTATTACAAAGCAAAGAAGAAAATCACGAATACTTGGAAATAAAAGATACATCAATCTGTTCATTCACACCATTGGCTAGGAAAAAAACAGCGACAGGCAAGCAGTAGCATCAACTCGAGTCTGTGCGGCAGAAGTACAACAAATATGCAAGGTTATTCATTCCTCCATTCAAAAGAGCTACACTCTATCACCAACTACTCTACAACCAAATGAGGCCATGAAGGCATAAACTTCATCCAATTCAATGGTGCTCAAGAAACTTAATTTTCTATTATGAAGAATATTTCCGTGACAATGTCTAAATGGCAAACAAAAATAATGGCCAACAGATAGTTGATATGGCCAAGTTAACTCTAAATAATATATATATATTAATCTACCCCACCAAAAAATAAATTCATATATAAATCAATGAATGGCTTAACTCCAGACATCTTTCCAAAGTGAGCAGATGCCATTTCATTTTGAACTGAAGAACAAGCTCAGTTAGGCCATTTGTATTCCTTTCCGGACTTTCTCTAGTTCTGCTTCTGCATCTGTTAACTGTTGTCTTAGGGTAGATATTCTCCGTTCCAATTGGTCCACCGGGTCTTTACAGGTGGAAGGTTGATATGGTGTCAGAAAATGAGTTGAGAGAGCCTTCAGCGCAGCAACCCCAGTAACCTATTATCAAATCCAGGTTTTACAAAGTAACAAAATTACAAACTTGTAATAAGGCTTATACACCATCTGTAGAGCTGAAGAATTCAGAAAATAATGACAAAATGGCCTCATTAAAGGCAACAAACGAAACACAATCTCAGTGAAATCAAGAAAAGCGAATGCAATGAAGGGTGCAGTAGGAAAGTCGCAATATGTTGATCATAATTATATTGTGCGTAAAAATAATTTGGTTTATATTAAAGCCTATGCATCATGCTTTTAAATTCAATAACAATTGAGCTATTCCTTGTAATATTCTAGAAATCATGCCACTATTTATCTTACCTCCTCTGGCAGTAAGGGCAACTTGGTAATGTTGAAGTCATCATACAACATGTAGAACTGATCAAGGTACTTTTGTTGCATCCTCTTCCTCGCTTTGAGCAATTTGGATTCAACACCTACAATAATCAGGCATGACCAATTAATGATTAATATTGTTAGTGTTTCATTTAAGTAAAATATAAAATGAAAAACAAAGGAAATGACGGGCATGGTGGTACACCTTCTTCATCATAAAGTACTTGGTTAATGATGATATTATGTGTATCTATCTCAAATTTGGTAAGTTCCTGCACCAGTCTCTCTGTTTCATATAGAGAGAGGAACTCCGGAATGCAAACACAGACAAAGGTTGTCAAATCCTGCAAAAAATAACAATAATTAAAAAAAGAAAAGAATACAAGAGCCTTAATGAAAATTTATATATAGAAACGAAAACAAGTAATCCTGAAAACTGGAACCTTCAACAGGAAAAATTTCAGCTAATAACAAAAGTTTAGCAATGAAGGTAGAAGAACAAGAAAAGGAGCAAACTTTCATTAATAATCAATTTTTGCGGCCTTAATTATGAGAGCTTCAGTAGATTTAGCTCACTATGATAGACAGCCACTTTTAACGCTTCATGAACTTCCCCCACTCCTTGCCTATTTAATGATTTTAGTTCAGACACATCTCAAATTTGGCACTAGAGAATTCAAAAATTTCTATCGTGGGTCTGGTTTTAATATTCCATATCAAGAATGAAAAGCTTGCACTCAAGAAATAAGGAATAAACAATCAAATTATAGATGTGAAAACAAAAATACATGTATTGGAGATCTTACTGGGTCTTTGAATTGCTTATTAACTTGTTCAATGACATCTTTCATGCCCTCAAGCCTTCCCAAAAGCGCATCTTCACCAAATTCATCCTCAATACCAAAGAGACGGGTCATCTGCCATCAACAGTTTCAATTCTTATGCATTACAACATTGTATTATTTATATTCAACTGTTATACAGGAAACAATAACGGGGAGATATTAAGGTTCAAAGCTATTCAGACTACAAAATCAATAGTAAAATGCAAACAGCTTTTTTACATTCTTTCTTTTGAAAGGGCAACAGGGAAGAATGTCAAGAAATAAGTGCAAGGATAGAATAAAAATTAAATTTGTGGCTGTAATTGTTTCCAATGCAACATCATCATAAAACCAAGTCTTTCTAGATGCTGGTCATCAAGCAAGATTGACAAATATACAATACACAACCGAAGAAGGCAGCAAATGGATATAAAAAGTTACACCTTAGTATTGGTAAAGTATGTTTAAGAGGTCACATACACATGGCATGACAGGCTTGACTGAACATTAACAAATTCAACTGAGATAACCAGGGGGACGAAATATTAAATAAACAATATAAAGTGGCAAAAAGTCTGAAAAGACAATATCTTAGATAAAAATTGGCAAATGGAACGTAAAATTATGATGTTGGTTAAAGAAGAAATTTGTACAGAACACTTTTTCTAGAAAGGAAGAAGCTTGATATGAGAAGGACCCAGAATGAAGAATGCCTCAATGCTATATTGGGAAACTAATAAACAGAATTGAACTCATCACAAGCCTAATAATACAGCACTAAACATATACACAGAAAAGTACAAAAAGGATCATCATAAACAGACAAAATAAAAAGTTGTGCCAAAAGACTGTTGACCAGTATAGATATCATTGCACTTCATACCATCATATTAAGAAAATAAAAACTGAAAGGTGACAAAACACAACACTTAGGTTCATAAGAAATCCTTAGATTCATATAACAAAATTTGCTAAACGAAAACATAGCCAGTACTTTTTCATTTTTGAGCCTGTTGTAGACAATTTTCGGATGAATAAAGAAAACAACACATTATTTCCCCCAAAGTTGAAGGGACACAAAATGACACTCAAGCTTACCTGATTCAATAAGCCGCCAAATTTGCTTTTCAAGGACATTATTTTCTGGAGTCCCTTTTCTAAAGTTGATGGAAATTGTAATAGCCGGAGCGTATGACCAGTTGGAGCTGTATCAAACACAATAACAGAATAATCCATTGTTTGCACCAACCTATGGAAAAACAAGTGTTAGTGAAGTATCAAAAAGAAACAAGTTAGTAGAATCATATCTAACAAAATCCACAAAGAAAGTAATCTCCATACATCTCTCACGAATGAATTTAAGAAAAATGAGAAATATATGGCAGGAAGTAACACAGAATACTGAACTGCATGTTACACTTTATAGGTTTATTCAATTATACTGTTGACTCAAACTCACAGTAATAAAATTGAAAATAGCTTATCACAATAATGATAAATTGGCTCTTACGGCCATTTTATGCATCTGAATAAGGTAAAATAAAGCATCTAAAGAACCCCACTGTCTGGGCAAGGATTCAGAGACAAACAAATCTTATGATCGAATTGTGAAATGGTCATTTTCACATTTGAAATAGTGATTTTTATGATTAAACTGGCAGACTCTAGGAGTCTAGCTAGCTTAAAAAGACATGCTCACATGCACTAGAAGCTAACTCCTTCTGATTGCTAATTATAACATCATATTGAAAAAGGGAAAGGTTCATAAATTTCCAACACCAATAAAAGGGTCAACATTAAGTTGTTATATGATAGGCATTATCAATCCATTGAAGGCATCTGGATGTTGCAACATAATCAAAACAAGTTGAGCGAAACATAGTACTCACTTCAACATTTCTGCAAAGCTCATAGCCTCATCAATTCCAGGAATTGCATTTGCTAGCTCGGAGAACACACTGTCCATTCCATCACTTCCGCCTATCCCTTCATGTTCAACATTAGGATCGACTTCCTGCAGAGGATAACAACCAGCCAACGAGATTTTGGGATACAGAAATGACAAGGAACTTTAGCGATACTGAATCAAGCATGAAAAAATCAACATAACCGACCACGGAACAATAAACTTGCTAGGAACGATTAAATATCATGGATAGATTAATTCAAAAACAAAAAATAACAATTCCGCAAAAATCTTTCGCAGAAATTGTTAATTTCCAAATTTACCGATATAGAAGAAAATTCTTCACAAATCAACCATCACAAAATTGAATATCTTGACTGGGTAATCCTCCACGCAACCCGAAAAACCAACCAGAGAGAAAGATTGCAAATTTATTAAAAATAAAATAGAAAAAAAGGAGGAGGTACCATGGCATATAGATTGGTAAAGCCATTGACCAAAGTGGGAGTCTTGGTAAATCGCTGTTGAAATGCATCGCTAAGATTGTGAGCTGGGTCAGTGGATATGATCAAGACAGATGATCTGACCGTAGCCAAAAGGATAGAAAGAATCGAACTGCAAGTGGTTTTGCCCACACCGCCTTTACCTCCGACGAACACCCACTTGAGGCTTTCTTGATCTAGTAGGTTCTTTACAGAACCTTCTGGAATCTCCTGATCATATGTTGCCATTCTTTCGAACAATGCTTGCTCCGTGTTTCAGGGTTCTGCGCGTGTCTTTCAGTTCTTTAAGTTCGAAACAGAGCACAAATCCTACTCGTCGGAGTAGAAGCGGTACCGGTTGGAGTTCGAGATTTCTGTCCAGCTTTGTTTGGACGGCTTCGAGTATTTTTGTTTACTGATTTTTTTAAATTTTTGTAAATTACTTTTTATAAATTTATATTTCTTTTAAAAAAATCAATTTACCGATATCAAAAGCATTTTTTAAAATTTAAAAAAATTAAAAATATAAATTTTTTTTCTTAGAATTTTTTTTTTTTCAAACGTAATATCAAACATATCTATAATATTTTTATTTTTTATTTTCTTATTTTTTAGTTCCTTTTTCCCATAAATTTTTTATTTATTTTTATATTATTATTTTGAATTAATATTTAACTAAAACTTTTTATTTTTTATTTACATGCGCGAGAGAATACGACTAACTTTATTGTAAAATAAATTTATACCATCTTTTTCTAAATAAAATTTAACCTATCATAAATTTTTAATGTAATTTTATTATCAATTGTGAACTAAATTTTATAATTGAAGCAAAACTAAAAAAATAAAAGTATTTTTAATAATTAAATGAGAAAAAATAGTTGTAAAATAAAATAGCAAAATTATTAGGCTCAAAAATTTAATTTAAGACAATCAATCATTGCAAAAGAGATTGGGAAGCAAATTGGTACTCATTTTCGTTGCTAATGAATTATGCAGGTACTTCAAGTCTTATGTGAAAAATGTGTATATTAACTTAAGATAAATTGTAACAAAATTAATTAATTGCATAAATTCGAATTGATATTTGAATTATAAAAAATGCTTCTGAGCTTATATATTTATTTACGTTAATTACGCACTTTCAACTTTTTAAAATATACGTAATAATATACAATTTTTTAAGATTTGCTACTACAGAACTGGATGTTACACCCTGACTTGGAGTTATACTTCCTGATTAGGGTCCTAGCTCTGCATATCTATATATGAACAATTACATGAGCAATTAATGGAACTTTACAAGAGAAGCATTAAGTTGTGAGAGAGCTATACACGTCGTAATCAGAGGGTGGAAATTAGAGAGGATTAGTACAGAGAATTGTAGGTGAAGCAGGTGGCAATGATGGAGGAGATGCAGATGAAGAGTGAAGGAAGGAGAGTAGCATTCAAGAGTCTACTTTCACCGAAGTATCCTGTGAGTGTTATGGTTCCATCTGCAATCACACGAGCTAAGGTCCCAGCTTCTGTCGAAAGCAATCCTCCATTGTAAGTTCCTCGAGAAAGCCTCGATGACATTACTCGAGATAGCAGTGATAAGTTCACGCCTGCAGTATTAATCACCAATCCATCATAGACTTCATTCATCATCTTATATTATGTGAATAGCACAATTTTACCTTCAAGCACTTCTGCCGATACGAATGTGATCAGTGCTGAGCCGACGTATTGAGGCACGGAGTAAGGAATCAATATATTGAAGCTTAGCAGTATTCCTATGCATACCATAATTTCAGATGCCAGTAGAACTTGCCTGCAAATCAAGATTTTCAAAGTGTGAATTATCTTGAAATTATAGCAGAATGCATTTTGTTTTCTTTCTTGTAACAGTTGGCAATGTTTACCTCTCCTCGAACATGTTGCTGATGTAGTTTCCTATAATAACATTAACAGGAAGCACTGTTAGCCCAAGACATGCAAGAAAAATTGCTACGCTGCTGGGAGACCAGATGAAGTAATATCCTGTTATGATACTTGATTCTGCAAGTAAAATCTCCATCGCATATTTCAGCATAAAGTAAATGAACAGCTGCACCTGTTAAGTAATACCATGATTTTGTACGAGATTGTATTAAGAAAATTAATTAAGAGATCAACAAATTAAATAGGAAAGTGACTACCAAGTGAAGCATAATGCATGGGAAGTATATTCATACTTAGTACCTTCACAGATGGGGTGAGTAATCGATATGCTGACACAATTGAGGTGACAGGTTCATGACTTCCTTCAGAATCTTCATCACAATCCTCAAGTTCTTGTTCTGTGTCTTCATTTTGATGCTCAGCTTCTGATTTTAAAAGCAATGTCTGTGTAAAACCACTCTCTACAGCACGGTCATTTATTGATGACAACCCTGCATAAAGCATGTACTCTCCTCCAGTAAGAATCACGGGATCAGAATATTATACATGAAACTTTACTTGCAAAGTGACTAAGCTTATATAAATTTTAGAAAAAAAAATGATACAAACCAGAATTAGACCGTTGTGGCAGTTGTTTTGTCTGATGAGAAGGTTCTCTAAAAGAAATCCACAACCATAGTAGGTACACAAGCCATGAAAAGGCCATGACCCAGCCAGGCATAGTCTCTTCATTGAATGTGAGCTTGTAAATCTTAAATTTAGTTTGAAATAAGCAAGCAAGAGCTGGACCACAGGCCATTCCAAGTGCACTTGCGCTCACAAAACCTGCAGAAGCCTGCATTCGCAATTTGAGGGGTACGCAATCACTGATGTAGCGCCTGTTAACAGCCCTCGCAGACCCCAACCTGAAACGTTCATGTACACTCGGTTGATTAATGTGTTCAAAATTGAAAACATACAGTAGAATACAATTACTCACCCGCAAAAAATGCGACCAACTAGAAGGACTGCTATAGAGTTAAGATCATAAGCCAGAGCATAAAAGGTGTTTCCCACCAAAAGAACAATGCTGCTAAACACTAGAGGTCTCAAGTATGACCTATTTGACCATGCGCTAAAATATATAGAAGAGAACACCTGTGCAATCGCCATCGATCCGATGACAACCCCACAAACAGTTGCTGCAGCTCCAAGACTCAGGGAGTAATTATCTGCTGTTGGGACAATGATGTATGTGTTCACCATATAAAGAAACGTATTTACCAAGTTCAAG
>CATIWF010033722.1:0-29549 GCA_949630135.1 Balakata baccata
GGAATCTCTAGCCAGAGTGGAACTGTCATGAAGATGGTCTTCAATGACATGTCTAATTGAGTAATGAGTCTCAGTGACAAGATCTAAAATCACTTGGGCTAGGTGCGACGTAGTCAGTCTAGCGGGAGCTGACACATAGTCCATGCTCTGAACCGAGTGGATTATAGAATGGTGAAAGGACGAGTTGCACATATTGTTGTCTATGGAAAGGTTCATAGTCAAACCATTGACTTTCCGATCAATTGGGGATCATGATGTGTTGCTAGATACCGCACATGATTTGCTTAAATTATTTGATAATTTAAGTGGCCAACATAACCGGGAACCTAATCGGTCACACGCTTTGAAGATGTAAAGAATGAGTAAAATGGCTTTGGATGAGATCCAAAATATGAGAAAATTATTTTGAGTCGGTTCGCGATAAGATCGTGGAAAAAAATCGCTCGGGAGAGTTGACGGGCCCGTGCGGGCCCGCGCGGCCCAGCAGGCCCAGGCGGGCTGCTGTGCGTGCCAGTGCGCAGCAACTGGCCGATTGGCATAAATTGGCCTTAATGGCCAATTTACTATTCATGTAACTCCACTTTCTCCTCTCATCAATTTGGATCTACTTTTCTGATTTTTTTTGGGATCTAAAAGACTCCAAAAGACAGAAAATAGACAAGGAAAAATTTTTGGGAGAAGAAAAATTTTTGGAGACAACTCATATGAACATACATCATTGCTAGCACTTTGAGGTATGTTCAAGTCATCTCCTTAGTGGTTTCATTCTCTCATCTTCGCGTGGATATTGTTAGAGACAATCCTAGATTGGATTATTGTGGTTTGCTACAACCCAACAAGGTGAGAAGTTGAAGAAAAATCAAGAAATTATAAAGGTATAAATTCTGAATTTTCTTTGATTAAATTAGTTTTAATTGGCATATGAAAATTCTTTGATTCGGGTTTTGAAAATTTTTATTTTCCACTGCGTTATATGTATGTGATACATGATCAAAACCCTTCATCATCGACATTTGAATAGATAATCCATATGATCGTCTCAGAGCAAGTCATCCAATGTACTTGACTACTCTTAGCAAGTGTCCACATGTTAACTTTGAACATCTCATGTTCACAGCTTATGAGATCTACTGCTTGATCCAATCAAAGAGTATAACATGTGTTAGTCTATCCGGATTAACAATGTCCCATCTTATTGATCCTATGACTAGGGATAATTTAGATACTAACATAATTACACATGAAAGGAATCTCATTATCATAATCCCATCATAATTTCCTTCATGCTATGTTTCATATCATGGACTTTCATTAATCAGTTTAAGATCTATATCAATTCATATGTAAATGAATACTAATATAATGAAAGAATGCCTTTATAAATGTGTACAATAAGTGCCTAAGGCGATTGCCTTTTGGGCACATCTTTAACAATGGCAACCGAGTTCACTTAACGACAAGGGTTAATGGTGAGTAGCAGCTGCAAACTTGAGGGGTTCAATTAGACCAATTTCATAGTTTAGAGGTATAATTGTACTGATTCATACTTTAGGGGCTGACTCATTCTTTTTGGTATACTTTAGGGGCAATTTTGTACTTTTGGCTAAAAAAAATCCTATCGTACTTAGAGAGAAGAGAGAGAGAGGGGGGTTGAGGAGGGAGGGGGAGCTTATAGTGTGCAAGCATAGGGGGACAAGGGAAGGGGTCTAAAATGGTCTCCTGTGGGCACTAAAGCAATATGCTCTTTTTAAAAGGCTTCAAAGACGGATATGGAGTATTTTCCACCTAGCAAGGCATAATTTTGCAGAGAGAAGCTTCAACAGACATTTACATCCTTATCTCAAGAACAATGGTAAGCCCAATTTCAACCTCATCAATTATCTCTTATTCCAAGAAAAACCTTCTACCAAACATTAATGTTGCTTTTGTTTCAGAGCCTGATCTCCTATGCAAATGGACATTACCTGGTGGCAAATTTTTATGTCCTTACTTCATACTACATTGAACTTGTAAATACAGGCAAATACAGAAGATGGTCACATCTTAATGAGCAATCTTTTCAAGGTATATATATATATATGTGTGTGTGTGTGTGATCTAGAAGTTATTAGAAAAGTTTTGTTTTAGACATGCAAATAGCTTGAGGTGAATTTTACCGACGGTATTTCAACTATGTAAATTATAACAATTTACTACCTTAAATATTATTTATAATATAAAATTACCTTAACTTTTATTTTATAATTAAAATAATATTTGAAAAATTGAATTATTACAATTTGTATAATTGGAATACTATTGGTAAAATTCACCCAATACCTTGATATTTGTGCAATGTAAAAAAAAAGGAATATTAACAAAGAGTGGAATATATCGGCTGTCAAAATGAGCCTCAAAAATTCCCAAGTGCTGGAACTTACGGGTGTTTAGTTCACAAAAAAATAGAGTAGGAATGTAAATTAAAATTGATGATTTCTATCATGGGCGGATTGAGTGGGATCACTTGACCCCAATGAAATAATTTTTAATAATAATAATAATAATTTGATTCTATTTATGTTGTTCCTTTTTTCTATGTCAATTTCTATTTTTTTTATAGAGGTACAATATTTGGCTACAACATATTTACATGGATAAGCAAACTCTTATCAATTACTTGTACATCAATAGTAAGACACGCGTCATTGTGCTTAATAGGTAGTTTTTCTTCTAATTCTGAGAAATTTTTAGGTTGACCGGATCTACCACATCATCTGTAAACAAATCCAATCACATAATAACATGTATGCATATTGTCTTCACATCAACTAATGGGAATAACACAATTAAATATATGTCATTATGTGATTATATTGGTTTATGGATGACGTGGTCGATCCAATCTATCTAAAAATTTCTCTCTAATTCCATTTCTCAATATCCATGTTGAAAAATTCTTTCAATCAATAATCTTATAAAACTGACTTAATTTTCAACATCCCCGTAAATAATAATTAAAAAAAAATCACCAAATAGGATGTTTGATTCCTTACATTGAAAATGATATTTTTTATTATATTTTTTATGAAAATGTTATATAATATTACTAAAATATAAAAATTTGAAAGAAATAATTGTAATTGGTAACCGCATAATATTGAAGTTTATTATTAAAATATTTACATTTATATTTTATTATTTAATTTTGATCTCGCTAAAAGGAGTAGCTAGGTTAGCTACTGATTCCTATATTTAATGTTTGGTTAGAAAAAAAAAATTGAAGTGTAGTGAGATTGAGATTCTCTTATCAATGGAATTCACTCATTCTCCTCTTCCCAAGGAAATGAATATTTCATTATCATGAGAATCAGGTCAAACTAGTTAAAATATGAATTATCCTAATTATTATGCATCTTCTACTTAATGCACATTTTTTATTTTATGTGTTTTATTATAAATAAATATAAACTATAATTGCTGTTTAATTTTTCAATATACTTATTCTTAACTAATTAATTTATTTTTTTTAATAATGATTCGACATAGAATATCTTCATGGGGTGAATTACACCCATGGTATCTCAATTATATAAATCTTAACAACTCAGTATTTCAAATATTATTTGTAACACAAAAATATTTCAATTTTTATTTTATAAGTAAATGACACTTACGTTTTCAACTATTAAAATCTGTTTGACATTACGTTTGAGAAAAGCAATTTTCGGAAAAAAAGTTGTATTTTTAATTTTTTTGAGTTTTGAAAACTATTTTCGGGTAAAAGCATGTAAATCAGTGCTTTTTTCAGAAGAAAATTTGAAAAAAGTAGTTTATAAAAAATTATAAAAAAAGTCAATTAAATAAAAAAAATTCAAAATATATTTTTGAGACACTCAATAGCAATCTTAAACATTCTCTTAGTCCTCTTAATAGAAGTGCGACATACAATATCCACATCATATAAATTTAAATAAAAACTAATACCAAACTGAAAACGGAAGTACCATTTAGTTACAAAATAAAAATTGATATACTTTTGTGTTATAAATAATTTTTGAAATTCTGAGCTATTTCGATTTACATAATTGGCACCCTATCTTCATATTTTATTTTAGAAAAAATTATATTATTTTATTATTGATCTACAAATTAATATATTATATAAACATGACAATTAATTTCATTCTTATTTCCAAAATGAACCGACATATTAAAATCAATTATTTTCATTCATTTTGATTTTTGTTTCCATTCTCATTCTCATCTCCACATTTGAACCAAACACCCCTTTAGATAAGTGAAATTAGGGATATAAACGAATCAGGTTGATATAGTGTTAAGCTCGAGTTCAACTCAATTCAATTAAAATACTCAAAGTTCAAACTTAACTCGAACTTGATCAAGTTTCTTTTTAATTATTCGAGCTCAACTCGATATAGCTCGATTGAGCAAAAAGTTTAATAAGTAATATATTTGGCTTGACTCGACTCGAATCAAAATATGCTCTATTAAACTCAGCTCGAGCTAAAAAATAAAAAAAATTTATAGTTTTTAGACTATTTAAATAGTAAGAATATCAACGCAATTTAATAAATAATAAAAAAAGTCAAACTCGATTAAACTCGTGATGATACTCGAATTTGACTCCATAAACTACTCAAACTCGACTCGATTAACTCTAAGTCGAATTCGAATATTTTCCGAGTCAAGCTAAACTCAAATAGCTTTTACACCCCTATGTGAAATACAAATAGTTGCGCTTTCACTTAGTATTTTTTAAGGAAAAAAACCCATTCACATAATTATAAAAATTGTAACTAAAGCAATTACATCTTATAACAATGTCAAAATCTGAGGGGCCATATGAGGTAATGAATTGAATTGCCCAAAGAAATATATTACTTGGACATCTGAGTGGATCAAATGACTGATGATATTATGTAGAAAGCACAGAATGTCAAGTCACTGCTATAATTTCTTGATTACCACTTCATTGATTGCTTCTCCAAACCAGGATTAACCACATAAATCATGCATCGGCAGAATTTTAAACGAGTAGTCGAGCTCATTGCCAGTAAAAATACAAGCTTGTAAATTTGTTTATGCGCATGTATGTTATGAATGCAAAGCAAATCTGCCCTCACAAGCCTTGAATAGGAAGAGGATGAGCTTCTGTGTTAAAGACAAACTTGTCCAATGGAATAGCAGAGGTATCCCCAAATAGCAAGTAGAGATATTTCAGTGTCTCTCCCAAAAAGAAGGTCTCCATCTTGTCTCTTCTCCGAGGAGGAACCACAGTCACATCTTCTAAAGAAGTATATCCACCAGAATCAACCTTTGTGTACTTCTCAAAAGCTTCAAAGATCTGCCAACCCCAATCACGGTATCTGTACAAGATCATACATGATCAGATTGAAAAACTAAAAGAAAGTGAATCATTGAGTCTGCAGTATTAAAAATGAAAATGAATAATACAGGATAACCTAATGCCTGAATTATCAAGAACATACTTTTGGTCCTCTGTGATTCGGTACAAGACAAACAACGATTCTACAGTTTCAGGTCGCAAAAGATTATGACGATCAGCATGTTTTATTATAATGTCATCAACAAACTTTGAACTCTTATTTCCACCATCAAGCCCACCTTCAAAATATTCCTGCATAATTCAGAACCAGACATTCAGATGATACAGCAAAGAAACACAAGGACATGTTAAAAAAATGGAAGTAAAAGCTCCAGTAAAAGGTGAATAAGTGGTACAGTGACAGAATGTTCTTGGGCAACAAATATAGTAAATATGACCAACCTCAGTATGGAAGTAAGTTATTTCTGGGGCAAGACCAGTAGAAGTTACTGCATACATCTCGAAACATGTCCTTGCTAAATCTTCAGCGAGCTTTAAATTTTCGAGGTCATCAAATTTAAGTAAATTGTCTTTCATTGCCTTTTCTTTTGTAAGGCCCTTAGTGGCACCAAGAGCAAGTGTACCAGGCAAAAAACACACCTGTAAAAGAATGTAGAAAGTTTGCATACCACTAATTATTTTGAACACAAGTATGATACAGGTGCATTAAGCAACTTTTATTCCAAATACAAGATGAGAAACCTCTTTCGCAAGACTACACATGAAAGGGAACCAGATAAATTAAAAGCAGTCTAAGCATCAACAAAATACTTCCCAGTGCCTTTTGGAACAAAATGTGGGGTTTATACCACTCTGCTAAAATCCCTTTTCTATTTCTTTAGACCCAAATTAATTAAAGAATGCAATAATCTGGATATTCTTTGAATTGTGCAAATATGCATTCAACAACATGAAAACAAGATTCTAGTTTTCTACTCCATGAAGGGTTTGAGAACATCATAACTACATTGATAGATAGTCCAATTCAAAGAATGGTTATGCTTTAAGCACTTATCAGATGTTAGGATCATGAGCCAGGGTAAATCACATGTCAATTTTATGAAAAAGTAGTGCCCTTGTAATCTGCATCTGCTGCATTAAGTTTCAATTATCTTCTAAATACATCAAAGAAGATGAAAAAGAAGAGATAGAGGTACACATGGATGGAAAATAAATGATGCAATGCCATTCCTTATCTTATCTGAACAGCTTTATATGTCTCTCATACAGCAAAATTGAGATTAACAGTGTTGACACAGTTCCAAGAAAAAAGTCAACTAAACCATGCATCACTTCACTACAAGTAGGCACTTTTAAAGACATCCGTTAGGTCATAAGGCACTAACTTCATATGAGTGAAACTGTCATGAAAGTAACTGTCTCAGTTCGCTAATTTTCCATATCACAAACATTGGACAAATATAGAACAGTTATAGAACAGATTAGTAAATAATCACCTAACAAACACCATTTCTTACATCATGTCAAGAGCTTATTCTTCAATATATATCTAATAACAAGTTATCTGGGGAATGCAGGCATGCATCCAAGTAGCAATCAACTGGAAATGAGTGATACTTCATACTGAACTTAATAAACTATCAAAACTATATGTTATCAAGTTGAGAAATGGTTAAATTCTTTCATGTACTGAAAAAAATCAAAGTCACAAGCAAACTTATGTCAACAAATAGCTCATGAATTTTGATGAAATCACAGGAGAAACAGTATGTTCACATGAATTAGATGGAGTGGCAATGGTATTTCTTAACCTCCTGCACAATTGATGAAATGAAGCATAAGATGCAATAGCAATCAGTTACGTTAACCCCAATACTTTTAAAGCGCCACATACCAGGTGGTCCATTTTGGGACTAAAGCCACCCTTTGCTCCATCAGGCAGTTCTCCCACAAATACCAATCCATTTGGAACTGATTTCTGAACAAGTAGGTGCCTAACACCCTTCATTGCCTCCTCATACATGTCATATAGATATGTAAAATTAGTATCTTGACTGGTTCGCTGCTGAAGCCATACTTTAATTAGGTACTCATAATAGCTGTCACCACGAGATCCCAGTCTAATATTTTCTCCATTAAACTCACCAGAGTCAGGGCTGCAATTGATGGGAAGATAATATTAAACAATCACTCACTTTGTCAAACTGACCAGAAAATCTAATTCAAATAACCATAGTTTGGGACAAAAAAAAGGAATAGAAGAGTAAATGCAATCAAAAGAACATGCATAAAGTAAAAGGAGAAAAAAAAAAAAAACTCTTTTAGTCCTTTTGCAACTTTTGCTTTTTCTTGGTTAAACTCTTGTAATTTTCTTTAGCAATATTAAACCGTTGCACTCTCATTTGCTATTTATTGCACGCTTTTCTCATCAATGAAAGTGGACAACTATCCAAAACAGAATGTCAAGAGGTGAGAAACTATCCAAAAGTAGTTAAATACATCAATTCATAAACTGATTATCAATGTAGGTCAAATTGATTGAGATATGATGTAGGTCAAATAGATTGACATACAATGGTGAAAAGAAGTATGCAATAGGTACTAAATAAAAGTGCAAGGGCATAATGTTGCTAAATAAAAGTACAAGGTTTCAAGGTTGCTGAATAAAAATGCAGCGGCTAAATGAAGAAAAAATTGTATAGGAGCTAAAGTAAATGGAAGATCACATAAAAACATATTTTTATAAGAAAAGAAATGAATTTATAGCATGAATATGTAACCTTTCCAACATAAAGCAAGAATCAATAAGAAACAACTGAAAAAGATGTTCCTTCTAATCGATCTGAATAACAAAAAGACAAGTATCTAAAAGCATTTGAAGCACAAGTATCTGGTAGATCATATAAGCACCTATACAAGTTACAGAGCTATGACACAAACTTACTAAGCTCTTGAGGAAGGGGATCACATAAATGTTTAAGCTATAGCATTATGTAAATGATATAAGCCCATATCTATCATGAGAATTTTAACATGAGTACCTCCTAGAGATTGAATTTCACAAGCCTCCTTGCAATCACAAGGAGATGCTTAAACCTATGTTTCCTAACAAACAAAAAAAGTCAAGGGACTTTGGAGAAGAAAATGGGCACCTTATTTTATAACTCAACCATTGGACACCAAAATAAAAGTGCTATCTTTCTCAAAATGAATAAGCAGGTAAGCCTAAAGAGTAGATCTTTTTGTCAACATGGCATGAAGTTGATCAAATTGCTATTAAATCTCAAAGAACTCTTCCTATGCCAAATTTTGGGAAGAGAAGCAAAGTTGACTAATCAAGGAAAAAAGATCATATTCTTTTAAAAAGTTAAAATTTATTTTGTTTTACTTGATTGACTAATGAAATTAATTGCTATTTAGTTAACTTGTTTGGGCTAACAAAAGATTATTTTCTTAATATATATATATATAGGAACTCTTAGTAACTTCATAGATGCCAACAGATTCTTATGTCAACTAGTTAGTCATTATCATCAAGCAAAGATGAGAAAGGAACTGCTTCAAAGCCAACTTCATCAGCACTCTTAATAACTTCATAGATGCCAACAGATTCTTATGTCAACCAGTTAGGCATTATCATCAAGCAAAGATGAGAAAGGAACTGCTTCAAAGCCAACTTCATTTGCTAGCCATTCTTATAAATAAGTAATTTAGACATGAAATTGGAGAGAAAAGGGTGAATAAAGGGAGGTCTCAATGACAGTAAGAATAATAATTTGTTTGAGTCTGGGAAAAGATCAATCAATTGACTGTAGGAGTGAACATGTAATAATTTACAAAGAAAACCCATACCTGATGTATATAGGAACCAGCCCTTCTACCTTCGGAAGATTCTTCATATGTGCCAAAACCTTCATAGCTTCCATGCTGTACTTTGGATCACCAGAAACAGAACTGAGATAATTGAACTCGAGCTGCAAAGTTGAAACTTCTGAAGTACTACTGCCACCTGGAGCACGATGCGCGGAGGGTTCATGTAGAATAACATCACTGAAGGGAATAGGAGTTGGACTAGATGTAAAAGCCAATAGCAGACGATCAGCCAATTTTCTAGCAGTTTCTAAATAAACAATTGGTTTAGGCCCCTTATGCATAGAGTCAGACACTTGTGCACCACCACTTAAATGATATGCACTTAAAAGACCACCCAAAACACGGATGGTAGTTTCAAACAGATTAACTTCACCTTTCTTGCTAATCCTATCAGAAAGGTGTGCTTCAACCCATGAGCCTGCTTCAGAGACAACTTCATCAGCGCCCATTATCATGGCAGTATCAAGAGCATCAACAATAGTAGCACCTAGACCTCCTAGCCCATCAACTCCCCGTCTTTCGAGTGGCATAAGTTCATCATAACCCATTGCATACTTTTTATAGCCGGACCAAGCATGGATGAAAGCCTCCTTTACTTTTTCTTTCCTTTTTATCCATTTTAGATCAGTATTTATATTCTCTGATTCATGAATTGATTTCATATTAATCTTTTTATCGGGTGGTAGCTGAGGAGGAAGCCTTGGTGGTTTCCTCCAAAATCTTCTAAGACTACTGGTGCCATTTGTAATGATATTACCTTCTTCACCAGATATTGTTCCGTTTGCTAGTCCATCAGAAAAGGAATGGGCACTGCTTGTATGAGTCAGCATAAGATATGCTAAACCAAAGATCATTAATAACATTAGAAACTTCCCTGTACTACAACTTACACAATCATGCTTTAAGTTACTGGTAACCAAGGACTGTGAGATCACCTGCAAGAAAAAAGACAACAAATTGTGAGTATATGCTAAATTGGAAGCATTTCAAAGTGAATGAATACATATTTTTATATTATGGAAATTTGATTCAAATAAAAGAAAAGCTTCAGAAAGGAAAACTAAGAAGAGAAAATAATGAGGTAACATAAGGACATCCTAATTCATTTGAATGAAATATTTGTGATCTTGATATTGTGCCTGTTTTACAAGATGCATTTACTAGACTTTATGCTTAAATTTTGGACATCATTGTGAGTATATGCTAAAGTAAGACAATTGAATTCTGTGTCATTACCATATGAAAAGCAGATATATGTAGAACCTGTAAGCTAAATAAAGCATATCGAAACTTTGAAAATATAAACAGAAACAAATTAGATCCGAGACAACCTTATAATTAACTTACACTGACCGACTATCAAGAGATTCACAATGGGGAAAACCAATAAATAAATAAAGATTAGCAAGAATTAGAAGTGTCAGTATCAACCTCTAGCAAAAGAGTGAAGGCTGGTAAACTGTCGCATTGTTGTTATTCAAATATAATTCAACAAAATCGACAAAATTGCGCTAAGATTTATTGAAGTCTTCTACAAAGAATTCCTTTCTATCTAATTTTTCCAACAAAAACCACATACCATAACTCCAATGCAAAACTCATACAGAATCAAACTCAACAAGCTAAGAAATACTAAAATTCAACAGAAGCAGAGCTACAACCATCAAATTCACAAGAGCAATTTCGGAGTCAAATTGATTTAAAAAAAAAAGAACAACAGAGAGATCTAGAGGGTTAATGACCTTGACGAAAGACCGTTGGCGGAATTTGGCGTTATCATAGTGCACATCTTTCATAGAATAAGGCAAAGATGATTTCGACATGTTAAATTTAATTAGGGTTTTTTTCTTTTCAGTCCCGTGATCTCCTCGCTAAGCTATCTTTAGTTGCAGAAAGAAAGAGAGAGAGTGACAACGAGAGACTAGAGTAAATATTGGATCAAACTCATAATCTGACCCAATCAAATAATTTTGACAGAGAAATTGGACAGAAAGCGTGAGAAAATTTTGTTTCTATAGACGGGGGAATCGGACTCGAGGGAATGGTAACAGACCGGCAACTAGACATAGGAGAGAGAGTGTGTGTGTTTGAAAATTGGCCTTTTCTTTCTTATGACTTGAAAAATATATTTTCTTTTGAAGAAAAAACTGATCCATCTGCTTGGGCTGCTGAGATAAGTTAATTTTTATTGGAATTTGGGAAAATTTATTATGATGTTGTTGTTAGAATATAATATAAAATATATTTTTTATGATGAATAAATAAATAAAGAAATAAAATAATTATTTTTATATAATTATTTATTTTAATAATAAAAAATTTTAGAAATTTTCGGTTGTTATTTAATATTAAAACAGTTAATAGCTGCTATTTGAAATATTTAACCAAACCTAACCACATACCTCATAACTTTTTTTCTCTGCTTCTTTAGCTAGTTCGCTCTGCCTGTACCACCGTGTCTAAGCGGTCTCTAATTAGTGAATGATTGATCTCAAATATTTTATCCACATTACAGTTTGTTTAATATCTATTTTTATTTTTAATGTTAAAAAAAAAGCAGAGTATCCTCTCTCTGTTATGGGTTAATTTTCTTTTGAAGTAAGAAATTTTCAATTTCAGTCAAGAGTCTTTCTTAAGGTTTTTTCCTTGGGTGAGTCTTCAGTTGTTAGCCGTTTACTCTCGCTAGAGTGGTCGGTAGGTAGACTAAAAACACCGCAAAAAATAAAATTTTTTAAAATCCAAATTATAGGATTTAATTTGTGCTGTTAAAAACTAATTCAACAATTTATAGTTAAAAATTGTACTTTTAATTTCTAAAGTTGATTCTTCAATTTTTTTTTTATTGAGTTATCGGCAAATTATAATATTCCAAATTATGATTACCTTTAATATTGATCCATTTGAAAATAGAAGAATGAAATCACAAAAATTATGATTAGAATATTTTCTAAGTACTACCAAAAAAAAGATGTTCTTGAGAGAAAAAGCTAAAAAAAATTATCAAATAAATTTCTATGATAGCTAATAAGTGTTTTCTGATAGAAAACACTAATTTATATATGTTTTTGGAAACATATTGGAACAAAATTACGAAAAAAGTTTAAATTTGGCAATTTTTTGTGGCTCTCTTTCTCATTTATTGTTTTTTTAAAGTTTAGGAAGTTATTATGGCAGGCGAAAGTCGTTTAGGCAAGTAAATGGCGAGTACAACTATAGATATCTAAAATAGAGTTCTATCTTTGACTCTTGAGGATGATTTGGAGTTTGGAATTACACTATCAAAGCTGAAGCTAGTTGGAAAAGTTATAGGAGATAATGTCTTTTCCATTGGAGCTCTTAGAGCAGTTCTTTCACACTTGTGGAGTTTGAAAGTAGATGATGACATTAGTGAGCTACGTAGGAGGGACTGTTTCCTTTTTAAATTTAAAAACTAGTTTGACCGTGAAAGAGTAATATCTGGTGCACCATAGAAAGTTAATAATAAGCTTCTTGGGGCGAAGGAATGACATTTAGAAAAAACGATTGAAGAGGTGGAGTTTGAGACAGAATGGTTTTAGGTGCATATACATGGGTTACCCTTGAGTCAAATGACTAGAACCAACATGGTGAACATAGGAACTGGTATTTTTGCTGGGTTGCAAGAAGCAAAAGAACCTGTTACAGATGATAATAATGGGGCAGCTATATTTGAATGAGAGTGGTGGTGGAGGTGAACAAACAGCTCCCAATCAAATTCCTTAATAAGAGAAAAGGGATCGATGAATGGGTTTTCATTATGTATGAGAGATTGTCGGAGTTCTAGGTTAAATGTGGTTATCTAGGCCATATTGCTTAGAAGTGTCAAAGGATTAGAACAATGGTTGAATTAGAGGAAAAGGAGAAAGATGGACAAATCTATGGTCCATGGATAAGAGCTGATGTTTTTAAGAAAAGATGAACAGTTCAAGGAAAAACTTTCAGAAAGGAAGATGATCATAGCAATTGGTTTAGCAAAGAAAAGTAGGCAGCGGCGAGAGATTTTTTCGGTGGAGAAGAAGGAAGAGGATCTGACACAGGAAACCGTTTGAATTTAGATAAAGGAGCAGAAACTGATGCCATCCAGAGAAAAGTAATACCAAAAAGGGGTACTGAGAAAAGCAGTATAGCAATATTCTTTTGATTGAGAGAAACAAGGAAAGGGTAGGGAGGTTAAGAAGTATACCATCAAAAAGGAAAGTAGGAAGGAAGTTGAAACAAGCACAGCTTTCAAGTAGATGACTATATCATCCAAAAAGAAAGAATTGGGAGAATATGCAGAAGGAAGACAGGTATGCAGTGCCTCTGAAGATGAAAGTGGAAAAAAGTAGAATCAAAAAAAGAAGAGAAGAGGAGTGATCGTTCATAGAAGAGGAAAGTGGATTTGGACAAAGAAGACAAAAGTTAACAATCATAAGGAAAAGGGAGCCTGTTTGGATATAGACTTTGGGCCGAAGCTTAAAGCCCAAAAAATAACACAAGAACAAGGTAATGATAGGTTGAATAATTAAGTGGTAAAGGTCCATTTCAATATGGGCTTGGTCTCTAGTTCAGGGAGTGCAAAGGCTGGAGAGGAGGGTTTTTATAGGAAAAGAAGGATAATTAAGTTAAAAGAGAAGCACTGTGCCTAAGTGGGTCGGAGTGAAAAGGAGAGTGTGAACAGCGACGCAGTGAAAGAGGTAGGTTGAGTAGAAGAAGGTAACGCAGATAGGGTGGCCCTAGAGCCGCCCAACCGCTCCTGAGGGCATCCTAGAGTGGAACTGTCAAGGGCTTGGGCAATCCTTGGTAGTAAAAGCTCTTGGAGAGCTTGTAAAGAAGTACGGACCAGGTCTCGTGTTTCTATCCGAGACCAAGAATCGAAGTAGCTATCTGGAGGTATATCGCCGAAGACTAGGGTTCGATGATGCAACATATGTTGAACCAAATGGAAAAGCTGGAGGGTTAGTAGTGTGTGCTGGAAAGAGGGAGTGATTAAAGAATTATAGGTAAGAATTCTTATTTTGTTGATATTATTATGGCAAGAAAGGAAGATTGGCATTTAACTTGTCTGTATGAGGATCCTTATTCTTAAAGAAAAGAAGAAGTTCTAGATATTTTTCGAGGTTTAGATTCGAAAGATGGGATGCCTTGCATGTTAATTAGGGACTTGAATTTGTGCTCTAATGTCTAGGATAAGGAAGGGCGTAGAAGGGTCTGTTGGAGGCAGATAGATATGTTTCAGATATGTGTCAAAACTTCCTGAATGAGTGTAATCTCATGGAGCTGGATTTCAAGGGCAATAGGTTCACGTGGTCAAATAAAAGAGTGGATCACATAAATGTTAAGGCTCGTCCAGATAAAGCGTTGGTGAACATTGAATGGAGATGTTTATATGATTCGACACAGTTGATTCATGAAGACCTTATAAGATCGGATCATAGGCCACTAGTGGTTGACTTGAAGGAAAGAAGAAACAGGAGATATAAGCCTTTCTATTATGAGGCTAAGTGGGAAGAGGAAGATGAATGTAAACAACTAATTTCACGTGTTTGGCAATATGAACAAGAGGGTGGAGATAGGAGAAGAATTCAGCAAAAGCTTCATGGGTGTACATTAGCTTTAAGGAAGTGGAACAAGGAGAAACATGTTAATCCGAGAAGACAAATTGACAAGCTTAAAGCTAGATTGGACAGTACCCATAGTGGGGTATATACTGTAGAGAGAAAAGCGGAAGAGGAGATCATCCTAAAGGAGCTAGAAGCAAGACGGAAACATGAGGAATTGTACTGGATGCAAAGATAAAAAATTAAGTGGTTAACTAAGGGAGATAAAAACATGAGATTTTTACATTTGTTTTGTCTACCATTCAGAGGCGACTAAGGAACCAACTGATCAAATAAACCATGAAAGTGAAAAAATCTGGTTTACAAGTGAGGAAAGGATTATGAAAGAAGTTATGAAATTCTTCAAGCAGTTGTATAAGAAAGAAAGAGTGCTTAATTACCAGGAGGTAACTGATTGTATTCCTATGTTGGTTATGAGTGATATGAATCGAGATTTAGTGAAAGAAGTAACTGATAAGGAGATCAAGGATGTGGTTTTTAGGATGGGGGCTTTAAAGTTACCGAGACCAGATGGTTTTGCTGGAAGTTTTTTCCAAAAAAATTGGGAGGCGATTAAAAGAGATGTTGTTGAGATGGTGAAGAGTTTCTTTGATTCAGGTAAGCTTCCAAGGAACATCAACAAGACAATTATTTCCCTGGTGCCTAAAGTACAAAGACTAGAAAAATTTTCTGAATTTTGTCCAATTAACTACAGTAACTTCCTTTATAAAGTGATGGCAAAGATTTTTACTATCAGGTTGCAGCCGTGGCTGTCTTCTCTAATCTCACTGTATCAATCTGCTTTTATTTAAGGAAGGAGCATGCACGACAATATTTTAGTTGCTCATAAAGCTATACATGGATTGAAGGGGAAAAAGCTTGGGGTAATTGGTAGCATGGTGGTGAAAGTTGACATGGTGAAACCATATGATAGGGTGGATTAGGACTTTTCGTATAAAGTTCTTGAAAAGCAAGGGTTTGAAGAAAAATGGATTCAATGGATTAAGGAATGTGTTTCTACAGTCAAGTATGCAATGAAGATAAATGGATCTTTATCACAGTATTTCTGTCCAAGGCCCATACCTCTTTATCCTTATTTTACTTTTTCGGTTGCTAAGTTCTAGAGCTGAAAGGGGTTGTCTAAAGGGTTATAAAATTATGAGATTTTGTCCAGCTATTACGCATGTGCTCTTTGAAGATGATACTATTTTATTTAGGAAGCTACTAAGGAGATTAGCAGAATTCTTGCTATTTATGAAGGAGTATCAGGGCAAAGGATTAACTGTGCTAAATCTAAAATTCTCTTTAGTGCAAATACTTCTCCAGAAGCTAGGAAGCGAGTGGCAGAGATTTTGGGCATAAAAGAGTCCAAAGCTCTTTCTAATTATCTAGGTGTACTTGTGATGTGGGGAAGATTTAAGTCGAATTTATTTGATTCTCTTGTACAAAGGGTCCGGCAACAGGTTCAAGGTGGGAAAAAGAAGTTGCTAACTCAATCAAGGAGGGAAGTTCTTATATAAGCGGTTGTCCAAGCCTTGCCAACATACATCATGGCAGTCTTTGCTTTGCTTGTGGGGATCATTCACAAAATTGAAGGGTTAATCGGGGGCTTTTAGTGGAGCAATGCAAAGAAAGAGAAAGGTATATGCTGGGTAAACCGGAGAAAGATGACTCGTAGCAAAGATGAAGGAAGCATGGGTTTTAAAGAGCTCTCTCTTTTTAACTTAGCCATGCTAGCTAAGCAGTGTTGGAGATTAATTAAAGAACCAGAGGCGTGGTGGGTACAAATTCTTCAAGAAATATACTTCCCAAGCTCAAATTTTTTAAATGCAAAAAAAGGTTATATACCTTCATGGGCTTGTAGTTGTTTGATGAGAGGTAGAGAGCTGCTGGATAAAGGTTTAAGATGGAACATTTGTTTCAGGGAGAAGGGTTGCGGTATGGGATGATGCATGGGTACCGGATCTGCAAAGTTTCAAGTTACATTCCTTTTGCCTTGACAATGTAGATGTGCTGTTAGTAGAGGATTTGCTAGATGAGGGATCTAGAACCTGGAATAGCAATTTACTAAGAGATTTATTCGACAATGAAGAAGTTACTGCTATTGAAAAGATTGTTGTAGGCATAAGACAAAGCTCTAATCATTTAGTATGGCACCACAGTAAAGCGGAAGTGTATACGGTTAAAACAGATTATAGGGTCCTTAAACAAAACAAGGAAGAGCAAGAAGATATGGCAGCAGTGAGGGGCTCTAGTAGTTTTGGAAGAGCATCTACAAGTTGAAAGTCCCTATGAAGGTACATCTTTTTGTTTGGAAATATGTTCATAATGCCTTAGCAACTAGAGCAAACTTACAACATAAAGGTTGTTGTGTTGATGCTATTTGTAGTTTTTGTGGAAAAAAAGATGAATTAGTAGAACAAATGCTTTTTTTCTGTGATTGGGCTCGTTTGGTTTGGTTTGCTAGATGCTTGGGCTACTGTCAAGATGAAAGAGGGTTCCGTTCCTTTGGAGAATGGTGCTTAGTGATGATAGGGGCTTTTCAGGACAACAGATCATATATGATTTTAGAAAAGGCAGCAATACTTTGCTGGCATATTTGGAAAGCGAGAAACAGGTACGTTATGGAGGAAAGACAACAGGAAAATCCTCAAGAATTATTGAGAGAGTGCACAAATGTTGGAATAACTGGTTGTTGTTAAACTTTGTTGAAGAAAGGCATACAATCAAAGCTGTGGAGCCACATAGATGGTTAACACCGGATCAAGGAGTTTTAAAAATCAACTCTGATGCCTCATATATCATTAATATCCATATATCATAATCATGAATCAAAAGATTTCATCCGTATGACCTATACCACGTATTGGTTACAAAAGTATAATTGTTTGCCAAAACATTAGCAATTACAAGTTCTCAATAATTAAAGACATGCACAACTGTATGATCAATCTATTTAACCCATATTCGCAATGATATGTACAAAATAAAAAATGTCATGTATATCCCCAACCCTCGATCTTTGGGTTTGCACTGTCAGCTGGAGCTTGCAATTTAAGGCACGATATAATTAAATGATAAAAAAAATTCGAATTTAAATGGATATAGATTTGAATTAAATGGATATACATCATAACTGTATCAATACAATTAAGACATTAAAAAAATTATGTTACAAAAAGATTTTATTTGCTTAATTTGTTAAGTCACGATTAAATATGAATATAAGTATATAAAATATTTAATTGTTTAATATTATTTAAACTCAAACTACATAAAATATTTTAAATATATATCATAATATTTTAAAATTTTTATAATATATATTTATAAATGAATAAATTTATAATGTATTATGTTAAAATTAATTATATTACTATGTTGTATATATAAATAAATATTGCATAGCTATTATTTTTTATGATATATTAATATTATACTAATACATTTAGCAGTTTATGTTTATATATATATATATATATATATATATATAATGAATTTAAATATTTCTTTTACTCCATTTTTAATTTTAAAATTCGAAATAAAACTGTATTATAATTAAATTCTAAAAAGTAAAAATTGAGATATTTTTTGAGTTGAATAATGCAAAAAAAATTATTTAAATATTATTGAGTATTTAAAAAAATTAGATATTATAATTAATCTTAATATAAGATGTATAAATAAACTTATTATGATTACAACAATTAATTTATAAATATTGGTAACTAAATGCTCCAACACTGAGTTTATTACAAGAATTAAATTCTAAAAAGTAAAAATTTAGATGTTTTTGATTTAAATAATGCAAAACAATTATTTAAGTATTATTAAGTATTTTTCTAAAAAATTTAGATATTATAATTATTTGTAATATAAGATGTATGAATGAACTTACTATGATTACAATAATTAATTTATAAATAATGGTAATTAAAAAGGCAATTGCAAATTCCAACACTAAGTTTAGTACAATACGTGGCTAAAATTTGTAGAGTAGAAATGCAATATTCCACCCAAAATGAAAATATATAAATAAATACTTAATGACACTCAAATTTAATTTTATAAATGTTGACTTTTAGTCTAAAAAGTTAGTTTTATTTCTAATAAATTGATAGAAATATTAAAAAAAAAAAAAATTTTACATTTTTTTATGTAAAATATATTAAAATTTTAATTTTAAATAATCTTGCACTAAATAAATTTCATTTTTATACATAGGTACATTATTGAAGAACTCAAAATATTGTTATATTCACTTATGCCCTAACCCAAGAACCAGTCTCACATCTCCACTTTCTCTCAGTTTTGAATTGCATTTTCTTGGCCTCCTCCTTCTGTTCTCCTGTTGCTCTCCTCTATCTGTGGCTCCTCCTCGCCTCCTCTATCTGTGGATCCTCCTCGTCTCCTTCTCCTCCATCCGATGCTCCTCATTGCCTCCTCCTTATCCAGATCTTCGTTCTTAATCTAGTAAGAGAAGACCGTATATTTTATTTTTTTCAATTCAGTAGTTTTTGGATAACTTATTAAGAATGAATATATGAATACTGCCAGAATGTTGCTATGACAGTAGTATATTGTTAAGAAGCAAGCAAGGAGAAGTGAATGGAGACATACTTTTTCATGTTTGCATGACTTTGAAATATAATTAGTTAATTAATGAAAAATCAAAAAATGGAAAAGTGGAAAAAAAAAAAAAAAGCAAAATTAATTGATTTTAGTGGGATAATAGATATTAATCATAATTTGTCCCTCCCTCACATGAGCTTGCTGTCTATATATTTGTGGTTTCTTGCCCTTTTGCAGTCACTCTTATTTTTCCTTTCTTCATAATTTTTTACACATGTTTTGTATAAATTACAGTGTATTTCGAGAAATTTTCCTTTTCTAAATTGAGAGTCAAGTATATTCTGTGTGAAAAATAAAAGAGATTAATGATTTATTTTCCATTTATTATTCTTATTATGTATTAATACATATATTATGTATATGCAGGTACAAGAAAAATGACACAAATAATAATGGATTGAAGACTTCAATTTATAATTTGTAGTTTTCTTTTAATGAATTATGAAAATTTCAATTTGAATTTTTTTTATAAATTATATATTGTAATAATGAAAAATGTGAGGATTTTTTTTTGTATTTTTAATTTAATATTTTGTGTCTATTGGTGTATAATCGTGCATTGTATCATGTAATGTATCAACATGTAGATACGTTTAGTTGACCTTGTTTAATCATTTCGTGCTATATAACATATACACATTTAGACACATTTAGTTAATTGTGTCTAATCGTATCGTGTAAATACAGATCTTAACCATGTCGTATCCGTATTTTAATTTTTGACAAGATTAATTAATCGTGTCGTGTTTGTATTTAGTATAATCGTGTTATACACGAAATTAGATACGACACGACAATAATTGTCAAATTTACTATCGACTATGCATGGACTTTGCTTCTCTTCTAGTTAATTTCTATCTACAAGCTCTGAACCTGCGAATGAAAAACTCACATGCTAAATAACATAATGTTTAGTAGTACATATGTATATATAAATTCATGACAAACTTTTATGCAACAACAATGTACAATCTCCATATTCATACCAACATAATCGCATTCATGCAGATATAATACATCATGGCAATACATATTTGTTAAGTGAATATACATAATTCCTTATCTTGAATTCACATTTGAGCATAATATAAACATAACTTTCATAATAGTTGTATGCAACAAGTATATCATCATAAACAACAATCCATTTATCCTAATAAGATTCATATATCACTTTTTTACATTCCTTTATAATTTTAACTCTCACTAGTTAGGGCCTAAAATTTACATGGTTTAAATTCACATAACTGTTAGACAAGTAGCTAAGGGTTACAAGACATGAAAGAACATAAAAATGATTAAAAATGTAAGGAAAAACCCGTGACACATTGTTCGTGACACATTGTTCAGAATTGTGAACATTGGAATTATGCATTTTGCACAACTATTCAACCTTTACGGCCGTGACAGAGGGTATCACACCCATAAAGCCCTAGGTATATATTGTTAAGTTGTCTTCTTCATCAAAATATTCTCATGAAAAAGAACCCCCAAAATCCTAGCCGTCTTTCCCCACACACCAGATACAAAATCCCTTCAATTCTCTTCGGTTTCTAAAGCTAAAAACACAAAATCCTAACTAAAAACAAGGATTAAAGCAAGAAAAAACAACTTTATTTAGAGAAATTGTTTTCCTTCAAGTGGACATATTAGGGAGGCCAAAACCCTTCTTTCCCCACTTTAATTTTCACTCTATTCAAGTAAGGAAAAATGGTTTTCATCTCTTTTGTGTCTAAAACGAAGGTTAGAATTGATTAAATAGGATTTAAAGGTCATTACCTAGAATTTAGAATTTCACACAAGAGCGGAGATTCATAGTAAGGTGTAATTCATGTCTAACTTTGTTTTAATGGTATTTTCTATGATATTCTTATGTTAGGAGAGTGTCATAATGGTGGTGAAGTCCACAGCTGGAGTGGGAGAGTTAGATTGTTCGGTTAAAGCTCCAAATCCTAAGTTTGTACATATACGCATTTTAATTCAATTTCTTGCATGTTGAATGACGTTTGGTGATGGTTTTATGATTATTATTGTGAGTATTGTACCATGGTTTTCGTCTACTTAGTAAATTGGAGGTTGTGAAACCATGACTTAACATAACTATGATTATGGCATGTATCATATTGCCTTGGAATTTGATGTGGAAAATGTAGGCTTAATTCTAAAGGAATTATGGTCTTGTAAATGAAATTATTGTAAACTCTTGAGTTAAACTTTGTATTATAGTATATTCTTACAATATGACCTATAGCAAGAACAAGTTTATATGTGAGTTGATTTCACTTGTTGGCATATGGTCAAGCAAGGGACATTCAAGTGATTGTTAATGGTGAACTTATGAGTTCTTAAGTATTATGGCATATGGACCCTTGTGTATAACCTTTAGTGGTGATAGTATGATGAAAGATTTGGAAATTCTTGATGTCTCAATATGCTTTGAACAATTGGCATGTTCTTTTGCATGTTTGTGAGAGTGTTGATAGGTTAGGTGGCAAATTGGACTACCATAGAGCCATTGCATATGAAATGGTATGTAATTATGCTATCAAAAAATAAATACAGATTAAAAACCTAGATTCATGGTTGTGAATCTTGATTCATGCTAGTGAATCATACTTTAGAATGGCATAGACCCATTTAGAACCAAGTTCACCATTTTGTTCATGGCTTTCTAGGTTGTGAATAGTACCTTCACGGGCATGAAGCCTATGTTCACACTTATAAATACTTTGTAACATGCTATTTTATGCTTTAAATGGTTCTATGCTTATGGCTTTCCAAGTATACACCTAACATGATGCCAATTAAGCATGAATTGTAAATGATATGAAACATGGCTTCTAACATATGTAGATGATCATATAGCGCTTGGAAGAGTTAAAAGGTATGTAATATATGCAAATGCACAAAGTATGAATATGTGTACATGATACCAGCTATGTGTATGAAAGACATGGATATGATTAATGACATGAAAAGAGTTATAAAAAAGTTAATAAATGCCCATTTATTCATACTAAGACTAGCTATAGGATAGATGACATGCCATTCAGGGTAGTTTACAGTATCATAGGATTTTATTACATGATTTTATTTATGTGCAAGGTGGCTGCAGCTTCGAAGAGTGCCCTTGACCCCTTTATGTTAGCAATCATACATTTACTTAGTTAAATTGGCTGCAGCTCGAAGAATGCAATTAACTTGAGAGCTCGAACGAGCACATATATAGATAGTTATAGATAGGTGAATTGGGTGGCTAAACCTCAGAGAGCGCTCTTATTCATAAACCGTATCCTAATAGTTCAAGTATTAAGTAATTGGGCTATAAAATGAAGTGATACCATGATATGATTCAAAGTTAAAGTGATAGGTTATTATAAGAGGATTCAAAGGAAAATGAAATGAAAGTAATATGTGCTGTATTCCATACTCTTACATGAATAGGAAGGCATATACATAACAACTATATAAACAATATAATTCATGCTCATATATATATATATATTGCCTTACTTTCATTTCATCAAATTGATATGGAGATAAAGAACAAGAAACTATTTTATTGAAAATAGAAATGTGTTGCAAAAAAAGAATGTGTAAACTAAATATGATATAACCACACATTTAAGTATTTAGCCTAAAAAATAAAAGAGAAAAACACTAAGTTATGCATCTCCTTCTTCATCACTTGCTTGCTCTTCCTCTTTACCACCCTCTTCCTCTTCATGAATGCCTTGCTCCCCCTTAAATGGTGGGACTTGTTTAAAGCTATAAGTGCATACATTAAGATTGAGTTGCCCTTGCATGCTTTGAATATCCAAATAAAGGTGTTGCACATTATCCCTTATGGTGTTGAAGGATTGCTTTTGAAAGTCATAAAGACTTTGTAAGGTGATTTGTTGTGGTTGAGAAGGTGGTGGAGGCATTTCTGGTGCACTTGAACTTTCTCCTCTTATGGAAAGCCTTGCGCGCTTCCTTTTGGGCGCCATGATCTCTAAAGGCATAGAAAAAGGTATCAACTTCCTTGAAGGGCCTTGCAATTGCCTTGCTATTGGATGTCCAAGAAGTTGTCATATTGAGAGTGAGATGAAGAGAAAAGAGCACAATTTTCATCCATCATGAGATGAAGATACCTTGCAAGTTAAGTGATTTGAGCATGGAGAGAAATGGTTCCTTTGGTAGTGGAGGCCATGGATTGAAATTTATCAATAAGAAGATGGGCCATTCCAGTAGGCCAATTGTGAATCATGGCATATAGGTAGAGAAGGTCTTCACAAGTGACTTTCTCATTGCTTTCACTTCATGTATTGATATTGAAAGTGATAATTATGTAGAGGATGAAGTGAGAAAGTGTCTTGATATGTTTTGTATTGGATCACTTGTCAAGATGAGTTTTAAGAGAGATGCTTTTCCACACATCAAGGGGAGAAAGATGCATGACTTGAGTATTAATGAGGCCTACCTTTTTGAAGCCAAAAGCATCTACAAGTTGATGTTTTGTCATTTCAGTAGGCCAATTGTGAATCATGGCATAAAGGTAGAGAAGGTCTTCATGAGTGACTTTCTCATTGCTTTCACTTCTTACATTGATAGTAAAAGTGATGATTCTGTGGAGGATAAAGTGAGAAAGTGTCTTGATGTGTTTTGCATTGGATCGCTTGTCAAGAAGGGTTTCAAGAGAGATGCTTTTCCATACATCAAGGGGAGAAAGATGCATGGCTTGAGTATTAATGAGGCCTACCTTTTTGAAGCCAAAAGCATTTGCAAGTTGATGCTTTGTCATCTCTTGTGGTTGGCCAAAGAAACGAAATTGAATGCCATAATAGCTGACAGGGTGTTTTGGGTCTTTGATCACTTGAAGAGTAGATAGGAATTCGATGGTGAGTTCATCATAGCCATCTTCAAGGGGCATGACAAAATTTGTCCACCCCATTTCTTCAAGGGTTCTAATGGTTTCATCTTTGACATCCAATTTGTCAAGATCATCAAGATTTAGGGTGCGGTTTGATATGAACTTCTTTGAGGTGATGTTGGCATACCACTTCTTCTCCTCCCCTGAGAAGGCATTGAAGATATCATTGAAGGAAGAGAAGTTAGAGAAAGAAGCCACTCCTTTGCCTTTGGAGGCTCTCGATTTCAAAGTGCTAACCTTTGGTACCAGTGGAGAGGGTGAGTATAGAGGGAGTTTGAAGATTTTGAGTTTAGAGAGTAAAAATTTGAGAGAGAGAGAGAGAGTTTTTATGCAAAAATGAGGAAAAGAATGAGAATAGTGGGGTATTTATAGAGTTTGAAGAGGCATGTTACCATTTTAGGTGTTTAAATGGGAGTTATGACAGATGAATTTGATTGGTGGTAGTTATAAAAGGTTGCCATCGAGGTAGTCCTGATTGGGATGGGGGGGTTCCCGATTGAGAACCTTCCAACTGTCAGAAAAATTCGAATTTTTGGACACAGTCTCGAAGGGGATAGGCTGCTTCCCAAGAGTGCATGTTTAAAGAGGTGCAACGGTTGGATTATTTTCAAATGTCCCGACCGGGAAATGTGGTTTCCCAAGTGGGATATGAGGATTTACAATGGTCAATTCGAGGACCAAGAAGTAGCAAGCGGGAGGGATAATATCTCGAGCGGGAGTTACAGGTATTCCGAGAATTTTAGAGGAGAGAAAAGAAATTAACTAAACATGAAGTATAGCATCTACATCAATCAAGTAAAGGGCTTTTAATTCATAGATAAACATTATTATACATATAAAAACATGATTTAAAGTTTTCTCAAACTAATGTACTCCCATTAAGCACACCAAGCTCTCTTTTTATAAAACAAAACCTTTCATTATTCAAGGGCTTGGTAAAAATATCTGCTAATTGGTTTTTGGTGTCAATAAAATCTAACACTACATCACCATTTTGGACATAATCTCTTAAAAAATGATGTCTTATATCAATATGTTTACTTCTAGAATGTTGAATGGGATTTTTTGAGAGATTTATTACACTACTGTTATCACATTTAATGGGAATGTGATCAATTGCATGGCCATAATCCTTGAGTTGTTATTTCATCCAATGAACTTGAGTGCAATAATAGCCCGCTGCCACATATTCAGCTTTGGCGGTGGATAAGGCAACTGAAACTTGTTTCTTGCTATGCCAAGAAACTAAACATTCACCAATAAAGTGATAAGTTCCAGATGTGCTTTTTCTATCCAAAAGACTACCGGCGTAGTCGGCATTCAAAAAACCACTGACATGAAATGAAGAATTTCTAGGATACCATAATCCTAAATGTATGGTGCCATGAAGATATTTCAAAATTCTTTTTACCGCATTCAAATGTGATTCTTTAGGACATGATTGAAATCTAGCACATAAGTATACACTATACATAATATCAGGTCTAGAGGTGGTTAAATAAAGAAGTGAGCCGATCATATCTCTATAAAGCTATTCATCAATAGCTTTACCCTTTTCATCTTTATCTAATTTTGTTGATGTGCCCATTGGAGTCTTGGCATTCTTACATTCATCCATCCCAAACTTATTAATCAATTCCTTAGTGTACTTGGAATGGTTGATGACGATGCCATCTTTGTCTTGTTTGATTTGGAGTCCAAGGAAAAATTTGAGCTCTTCCATCATGCTTATCTCAAATTCCCTAGTCATACACTTAGCAAATTCTTGGCAAAGATTCTCATTAGTAGACCCAAAGATTATATCATCAACATAAATTTGAACAATAAGAGTGTCAAGCTTACGTTTTTTTAATAAAAAGAGTTGTGTCAATATGCCATTTTGAGAATCCATTATTTAAGAGAAATGCACTTAGTCTTTCATACCAAGCTCTAGGGGCTTGCTTTAATCCACATAAAGCCTTAGTGATTTTATAGATATGATTTGGAAAAGTATGATCTTCAAAATCAGGAGGTTGCTCAACATATACTTTCTCTGATATAAAACCATTTAAAAATGCACTTTTTACATCTATTTGAAAAAGTTTGAAATTTATATGACATGCATATGCTAATAAAATACGTATTGCTTCTAATCTTTCTATAGGGGCAAATGTTTCATCATAATCAATGCCTTCCTCTTGGTTATACCCTTTGGCAACCAATCTAGCCTTGTTTCTTGTAATATTAACATCCTCATTTAGTTTGTTCCGATAGACCCACTTACTACTAATAATTGGGTAGTCCTTAGGTCTTGGAACCAAGGCCCAAACCTCATTCCTCTCAAATTGGTTGAGTTCATCTTGCATAGTAAGCACCTAACTCTCACTATCCAAAGTTTCACCAATTGACTTTGGTTCAATTTGAGATACATAAGCAAGATTAGAATCAAGAAATTTTGAACGAGTACTTACACCTTTTGAAGGGTCACCAATGACTTGCTCCTTTGGGTGGTTTCTTGCAAATCTCCATTCCCTTGGTAGCTCATTGGTCTCTTGCTCTTGAACTTGGGATTGCTCCTCCTTTTGAAGTTGTTCCTCACCAAGATCATTCTTCTTTATGGATATCTCTTGTTCTACTTGTTCAAGATTGAGATTCTCCATGGAACCTACAACATCATCCAAAGGAATACCTTTCTCAAGATCAAGTCTATAGGATTCATCAAAATTAATATGCATAGACCCCTCTACAACCAATGTTCTTTTATTAAAGACTCTATAATCTTTGCTAGAGGTGGAGTAACTAAAAAATATGCCTTCATCCTATTTTGAGGCAAATTTTCTAAAGTTGTCCTTAGTATTTAATATGAAGCATTTGTAACCAAATATTCTACAATATGAGATCTTGGGTTTTCTTCCATTCCAAAGCTCATAGGAGGTTTTATTCAAAATAGGTCTTTTGAAAGCACGATTTGCAATATAACATGCGGTATTAGTGGCTTCCGCCCAAAAGTAGGTTGGAAGTCCACACTCATTAAGCATTGTTCTAGCCATTTCTACCAATGTTCGATTTTTCCTTTCAACTACCCCATTTTGTTGAGGAGTTCTTAGTTTGGAAAAATCATGAGAAATACCATTTTCTAAACAATATTTTTCAAAAATATCATTTTCAAACTCTTCAGCATGATCACTTCTAATCTTAGAGATACAATATCCCAAGTAAACTTAGAGTAATCATCAACAATAACAAATGCATAATGTTTTCCACCCAAGCTAGCAACTCTATTAGATGCAAACAAGTCTAGATGCAATATTTGAAGAGGTCTAGAGGTGCTTACTAAATTTTTGATCTTGAATGATGATTTGTGTTGCTTGCCTCTTTGACATGGCTCATAAGTTTTATCGTTCAAATATTTGACCTTTGGGAGCCCATCTACTAGTTCATCTTTGCTAAGGCTTTGAATTAAGTCCATACTTGAAGCCCAAGTCTTCTATGCCATAGCCAAGATTCTTCACTAATAGACACAAGACAACTAGAGAAAACATTAGATAACTTGTGTAAGTCAATTATGTAAGTATTGTCATCTCTTTCTCCTTTAAATATTTCTTGACCATTTAAAGAGATCACTAGACATTCATTGGAGCTAAAGGTGACTTTGTTTCCCTTATCACATAATTGACTCAAACTTAAGAGGTTGTGCTTTAGACCATCAACAAATATTACATCATCATTGATTGAAATACCATTTAGTCCTATGGAACCAATGCCAATTACCTTACCCTTAGCATTGTTTCCAAAGGTAACCTTACCTCCATCCATACGTTTGAGACTAGTGAAGAGGTTTTTGTTTCTGATCATGTGCCTTGAGCATCCACTATCCAAGAGCCATACATTTTCATTGCTTAAGGATTTTAGGTATAAGCATGACACATAGATTCAAATTTAGCTTTTAAGTATCCAAACAACCTTAGGTCCTTAAAGGTTAGTTTTTGAGAGATCCCAATGGGATTTCCTTATTAAACAATGAATTTTAATGTGCCCAAACTCTATGCAATAATGGCATTACTTAGTTTTAAGGGACTCTTACCACTTTATTTGGGGTTTTGACCTCATAACTTTCTTGTTAGAAACATAAAAGGAAGTGTAACAACAAACAAAATCATGTGTAAAGGGTGTTTTCTTAGGTGAATGCCTCTTATACAAAAAGGCATGGTTGGCCTTTTGAGGTTTCCCTCTTGAGCCTAGTGAGCCTTTGCTACTTTTCCTTTGAGTAGGGGCTTTAATGTGTTATTTGTTCTTAGCCTTATAGGCACCTACCTCAATGAAGGAGGTTTGTGGTATGCAAGCTTTTACAAAAATAGTTGTAGGTGTGGATAAAGATGATGTTCCATTAAAGCCTAAGCCATGTCTCACTAAGAGAGGTCTTTGAGATAAAATAAGGGTATCCAAACTTTCCTTCCCTTTGTGGAATTTAGAGATAGAAAGTCTCAATTCCTCAACTTCATATTTCAAAGTATTATTTTCTTTAATTAAAAAAATGGTTGAGGGTCTAGATGAAAACTCATCTAATGACTTCTTAAGAGAAGCATTAGAGGTTTTTAGCTCTTCCACAACCTTTTGAAGGTTGGATAAATCATCCTTAAGTTTCGAGCTATTTTTCTTATGAAAATTAACTTTCTTTTTATATCTTTCTGATTCTAAACTTATGACCTCAATAAGATCATTATCATCATCACAAGCATTTAAAGTAAAAAAGGAAAAAGTCGAAGTTACCTCGTTAGAGTTATCCTTTAAAGCCATAAAGCACAAGTTGGCTACATCTTCTTGGCTCTCCTCATCATCACTTAATGTAGGATCATCCCATATAGCTTTGTGGCCCTTGTCTCCTCCATCCTTGTGAGACTTGCCCTTGTACTTCTTGAGCCTTGGACATTTAGATTTGATGTGGCCTGTCTTCCCATATTTATAACACTTCATCACCTCCTTATTTTTGTTGAAGTTGGATGAGGAGCCTTTACACTTTGAGGCCCTTTGTGTTAGAGAAGTGCTCTTAAGGCAATCACCTTTAGCACTTATTATACATGTTTATTTGATTAATAAGAGGCATTTTTATTAATTTGGTATTTATTTGCATATGAAATGATATAGATCTTAAACTGATTAATGAAAGTCCATGATATGAAGCATAGCATGAAGGAAATCATGATGGGAT
>CATIWF010033724.1:0-14427 GCA_949630135.1 Balakata baccata
AAGATAAGAATAAGATTAGAAACAGCTCTGACCAACGCTCAAATCTCTTTTCAAACTTACGATATTTGATCTGGCGGCTATCTTTTCTTCCACTCACATGATTGCCACACGTGTTTTATGTTTTTTTTCCCCGGAATTTACAGCTGTCTCTATGTTTCAATATTCTACATTGGTCAAAAGAGAGAATTAAAAAAAAAAAGAAAAATTTTGAAAAATTATTTTTAAAATTTTTCTTTTTTTAAGGTAAATATTATTGTGTTGAAATATATTAATAAATGAAGAGTATTACTAGCATTTTTTTAAACTCCTATAATTAATTTTTTTTGAAAGAATTATAATTAGATTCTTAGTTTTCGGAATAAAATTTTAAAAAAATTACTATTTATTTTTCATAATTTGATATAATACTATTCATTTGATATTTAAAAAATATACGATTTAGTTTTTGTAATTTGATACAATACACTTCTATTATTCTGATATTTAAAAATTGTACTATTTACTTTTGAAATTTGATATATTTTATTAATATTTTCTGTAAATTTAATTTACTGGATTAATGCTAGTGTATTATATTCTTTTTTAAATTTCTATTAAATTACGTAAGACAAACAATATATTTTTTAAAAATCAAAATATAGTAGTATATTATATTAAATTATAAGAATAAATAGTAATTTTTTTCTAAAATAAAAATTACTGCTTCATGACTTGAATAAATGAATAACACGACAATTAAAGTTCAATAAATCATATTTTCCAATTCCAGGAGGGAACAGTGTTGTTAAATCGAGTAAACGAGACTTTGCTGATGGTGTACTTTGTAATTTTATTTTCTGGTGTTAGACTATAAGCATTTATCAACACTGGTAATTTTGCATTATACTGTTCTGAAAATATTATAAATTAAAGCTGTTTTATCACCGTTGAATTGCTTTAAGAAAAAGTGATTAATCCCTACTGACCAAACCTGATAGGACCTGAACTTACCATATGTCTGTCTGTGACCATTGTCGTAGATGAAATCTCGTCTTTTTATCTTTTCCCCAGATACCAAAACCACTGGACCAGCAAAGCCACCCATCGCCATAAAAACATCCTCTTTTTCTTCTTCTTCCTCAGCCATACCATACTATGTGTTTCTCTTCCAATCTCTCACCAAAACTCGCTATGAAATTATCTTGAAAATAAAAGACCCAAATCAAACCCAGTTGGGAAATCGCTTTCAGAAGCTAAAAAATTGATTTTAAGAATAAAAAAGATGGTTTCTTTAGAAGATTCGCACTCGCATTCAAATTCAAATCGCTTCCCTTTAACCCGAAACAACAACTTTTGTAGCCCATCTTCGGCTTCCACTTCCAAAATCAGCCGCAATGTTGGCCGTTCGATGCGAACTATACGCTCTAATATCTTCCAGAATGATAACAGTAGCAGCTGCTGCTCTTTCACTACTGCCACCGACAATTCAGTTTATGTATCGGAAAACCTCACTGAATCTGTCATTGATATGCGTCTGGGGGAGCTAGCTTCTCGAAACAACAATACTAATGACAAATCTGGAAAATCTTCTTCCAATAATGATGACGACTTCCTCGATATCTCTCATGCTTTCAGCGATTTTTCGGTTTGTAGTAGCGATATCTCCGGTGAATTGCAGCGTCTCGCGAACATACCGTATCCTGAAAATGAGCCTAGAAGTGAAGCCGGCGAATCGGCGGAGCCGGAGCCCTGCCTAGGGTTTTTACAGAGGGAGAATTTCTCGACGGAAATAATTGAGAGTATTTCGCCGGAAGATCTCCAACCGACAGTCAAGATCTGCGTGGACGGGCTTCAATCGCCGTCGATTGCAGTGAAGAGATCGGCAGCAGCGAAGCTTCGTCTTCTAGCGAAGAATCGGTCCGATAACCGGGCATTAATTGGGGAATCTGGCGCAATTCCGGCACTAATCCCGCTTCTCCGGTGCAGTGATCCATGGACGCAAGAACACGCAGTGACGGCTCTGTTAAATCTCTCCCTTCACGAGGAAAACAAAGGTTTAATTACAAACAATGGTGCTATTAAATCTCTGGTTTATGTACTCAAGACTGGTACCGAAACTTCTAAGCAAAACGCAGCCTGTGCTTTGCTCAGTCTAGCGTTGGTAGAAGAGAACAAGAGCTCGATTGGTGCTTGTGGAGCAATACCGCCATTAGTTTCGTTGCTAATTAGTGGATCCAACAGAGGAAAAAAAGACGCTTTAACGACCCTTTACAAGCTATGCTCCATTAGACCGAACAAAGAGAGGGCGGTGAGTGCCGGGGCTGTAAAGCCGCTTGTGAGTTTGGTGGCAGAACAAGGGACGGGGATGGCGGAAAAGGCAATGGTGGTGCTGAGTAGCTTGGCAGCCATTGAAGAAGGAAGAGAGGCGATTGTAGAGGAAGGAGGGATCGCTGCGCTCGTCGAAGCTATAGAAGATGGGTCTGTTAAAGGCAAAGAATTTGCAGTGCTTACACTGCTGCAGTTGTGTGCTGATAGTGTGAGGAATCGTGGGTTGCTTGTGAGAGAAGGTGGGATTCCTCCTCTTGCGGCTCTTTCACAGACTGGAAGTGTTCGTGCAAAGCATAAGGTCTGTACATTTACTGCTCATTGATTAAAGGCTGATTCCTCTGTTCAAATGTTTTGAGAATCAGAGTTGAATAACTTGAAGTCTGTTCAGTTTTCTTTCTTTGTTTCCATTTACTTGGTAAAGATTACTAACTAATAGTTAAAGAACTTGAAGGTTTTTGGTCTTAGTTGCTGACGGTGTTCAGTTTTTATTCATGACAGGCTGAAACTCTTCTTGGGTATTTGAGGGAACCAAGACAGGAGGCTTCATCTTCCAGTCTTTAAAGAAGTGCCCTTTCTTATATTTTTCTAAGCGAGGTAGTTACTAATTAGATTGAATCAATGGTGGTTGTTGATTTTGTATATACGGAGAGTGCTTTTGATGGTTTGTACAGTGTGTTTCATGAACTTGGGAAGAATGTGGAGTCTACTTCGATTAGGAGAAGCTAGCAAGCAAGAGACTGACTTGTTAGATGTATGGTGAGTTATAAAACTAGGTTTTGGCGTTTGTTGCTATCATGGTTTTCTAGGAGAGGAAGAATGCTTATTCACTTTTATTTTGGGTGGGGTGATTTTATGATAAATTTAGGTATTTTTCCTAGTGTTTTGTTTGGATGACCTAAATTCTATTACTGATTGTCAATGTTTAAACTAGTGAAGATAGAGCGTATGCTACTAATTGGAGCATGTCTTGTTTCTTCTTTCATGTGCATTATGTTGCTTGTACTTCTATTTTCTCAAATGAATATGGTAAGATTTGACGAGTGTAATCTTCACAAAATGTGAACCACATTCCTATTTGCTTGATTTCTTCCAGTTTTGCTAGAATAGATTTTGCAGTTGCTTGTAACTTGGGATTAATTTCATCTATAATAATTTAATTTTAATATTATTGTAGTAAAGTTACATAACTTTTTTTTGTTTCATAAAAGTAATTTAACTTTAATTTAGTTTCAGTAGTCAACAACTGAAAAAGTCGTGTTAGCATTCTTGTTGGCATATGAGACACGCTACATCACTATACTGATCAAATATAGTATCATATGTGCTTACAACTCAGTATCCATGTCAACACTAAAAATTAAAAATGGTATCAACTGATGTCAATATCATAACTTAAAAATGATACCAACTAGATGCCAATACTATAAATTAAAAATGATACCCAGTGAGATGTCTGAACTCTATTTGATCTGTATAGTGATATTTTATTTAATTTGTACAGTAACTTAGTGTGTTTCATATGCCAACATGAATGCTAACGCGACTTTTTCGATTGTTGAAAAATTACCATGCTAACGCGACTTTTTCGATTGTTGAAAAATTACCGAAAATAACTTTACTGAAACTAAATTAAAATTTGGTAATTTTTATAAGATAAAAAAAAATTTATGTGATGGTACTGCAATAATGTGCAGCGAAGTCAACCCAAGTAACCTGTGGACTTGTGATCTCAATGCCCGGTAAAGGTCTCAAAAAGAGCAGAACTTTGTAAGCAGGTTTCTGAAAAATTAATAATAATAAATCCTCTGCATCATGCCCCATTATATCTATTCTGTTGGTACTATTGTCAAACGAGAAGATCTGAGCAATGAAAAAAGGTATAATTTCCTTGGAGTATCTGTTGAACACCTTCCTCCCTCCCTCCGTATTCAACTTTCCTCAAATTGTAAAGCTATCAAACGTTGAAGGATTGTGGATTGTGACTTGTAAACGATTTGCTAAGCTTGAAAACTTAAGATGCTGAAGAAATTTTTGAGCACGGTGGATGAAAATTAGATATGTTTGGTGGGAAGTCATTTAATCTACTGTGTACTAACCATCGCAGACCTGTCTGTCTGTCTGTATGGCGCCATGAAATTGTAATATCTGCTGCTGAAAGAGGAAAAAGAAAAAAGCCCACCAACCATTGAAATCCCACAATTGATTTTTACTTTTGTACAGGATCAAATATGGTACGATATGATAAATTTTTTTTTTCCTTGTCGTTGTTCATAATGAATTAGCTGGCACAGCAGGTATTGTTTTGTCCTGCTCTCTGTCTCAGTGCCAGCATCATCCTAGTGTCGGTTCCGTTTTGTTTACAAGCTGACTATAGATCGTCTCTGTATGTAATTATTCTTTCTGGCGTATGGCAAGAAATAACGCCAGTTCAGGTGGTTCAGTAGTGAATCTAGTGGTTTGATAAAATGGGTCCTCTTGCTTCAGTTGCAAAAAACTTCATGAAGAAAAAGTTTTGCGTAAATTCTAAAATAGCATTGACAATGCTGTAAATGGTTAGAATGTCAAGTATACATAATTTACCAACGAAAGTGTGCTGGAGTGCAAATATTTATTCAAATTTATAAGGCATATTATTCAAATTATATATTTAAAAACCATTTTCCGCAACCTTTTGACAATCCATTATTGAAAGACAATGAACTTGTCAATGTCAACCAAAAAATTTTTGGCCTTTGCGTTGACGAAATTTCTGCACTGTTCAATAATTGATGCTTCAAATACAGCGGGAGCTCATCACAAGCTGATTGAATTTATTTATTTTTTTTATAGCGATTGTAAACTTGGGCGATTAGGGCTTTGCCTGAAAATGCAATCAATGAGACCAAGAGCTTGCACAACATCTTCCTTTAAGCTGGCTGTTGCTGTAGCTGTTAATGCTAACGCTGGTTTTTCTCAAACTTCTTTTTCAAGATCCCAAGTTCCTCGATATTTCCCAGTCACAAATACCTAGTCACTAGCAGCTCCTTGATTATTTGAACTGTAACTTTTTAAAAAATAAAACATAGTAAAAAGGAAAAAGTAAAAAAAAAACCTGTAGTCTGGTCTAATTAAAATCATGTCCCCGCTGACTCACACAATGAGCTTCACCAATAACAATCCTTGCAAGCACTTGGCAACTTTCTGCTAGTGACATTTGCCCACTAATAATACAGCTTGGCAACTTTCTCTTGGGTGACATAGAGCAACTTGTATTTACAATGATCAGAGCTGAGTTCCCTTAAAATCTCTAGTTGTTCAGCCTACTCCACTATGGCATAGGAGTGTCAAAACGGGTTGGTGCGTCGTGTTCATGTCGTATCGATCCACTCGAGTGACACTATTAGGATTAATACGAACATGATTCATTTATTAATCATATTGATACGAACACTATACGAAAATTAAATGAGTCATACGAACACGATATATATAATACGTTTAACTTTCGGATCGTATTTGGAATCATAAAATCTAACACAATACTATACGATTATGTTTTTTTGGGTCATTTGACACGACACGATCTGACTATGCTTTTTGTGTAATTTGACACGACACAATTATGTTTTTTTGGATTATTTAACACGCTATAACACGATTGACATGACACGAAAATGATATTTATATATTATTTTTTGTAAAATGATATTTAAATATTATTTTTTGTAAAATGATACTATTACTCTTGATATTTCAGTAAATTTACACGTGTTATAAATGGATTGAGTTGGATTGACACAACACGAAAAAATTAAACGGATTGTAACGGGTTCACGTATTAATCCGTGACATGACAAAATTTGAGACCGTATAAACTCAACACTAACTCGCTTATTTTACGTATTTCACGTGCCGGGTTCACGTGTCATGACTCATTTTGACACTCCTACTATGACACTTAAGTAAGTTGCAGATATATTAACCTACAGAGCAAAGCAATTAGCAACAGTACATGTCAGGTGTTACTGTAGCATGTATTGGCAAGCAGGTGGAAGAAAAAATCTTGAATAAGTGAAACATGATGCGAAATTAAAATTACTGAGGTTATTCCTGGAAAATTTAGCGCAGGTAGCTGCAAGATAATGGAACATGTGAGATACACATCATGAACCGCAACAGGTTTCATTTCCCTGTGTCAGCAAAATCTTCAAGAACTACTAGAAAAAAGCTGACATTCAAGCATCATAACCTGTGAAATGTTGCTTTTGAATAAAATTGTATTTACAAAAGGATGGCCAGCAAATCACAGAGATTGAAACGGGCAAACGAACAGCAGATGGATTCTGAAACAAGTATTATAGTGTCAAAACAGAATCAGACAGCAGATGAGCCTGCATATCATATCTCGAGGATTTTATATTGCAAATGCAGGCAGCAGATTGTGGTGTTTCATATCCGATTTATTGATTAATTAATTTTGCTAATTTTTTTTATCAATATTCATTCAAATTAATTTACAGAAAAAATCTGATATGGTGTTCAAAATAATAATAATAAAAAAATTAATATCAATTATTTTAGATAGCATTGAATTTTCAGTGAATGAAAAATATAATTAAATTATCATTAAAGTTATTAATTAATAATTATAAATATGGTGCGTTTATATATATATATATATATATATTAAGCCAATTAAACTAATTAAAGTTCATATATATATATAAAGAAAATAAATAAGATCAAAATAAAAATTTTTTGGAATTCAATTTCTTAAATAAAAAGAGCTTAATTTCAAACCAAATCAACCAATTACACAGCCCTCTGTCAATGTGGCCGCGAACTTTGGTGGACCGGAAAATCGAATAAAGGTCGGACTCAACTCGGTCGACTTTCGATTAAAAATCGAACCATAACAGACATTTAGAAGCTGTCGACTTGCTAGATGGCCAGCTGCGGAGTCCACTGCAACTCTCCTTCCATTATCATCATCAACAAGGTGAAGGAAAGCTACCGCCATATCTCTGTTTGGTTGATAAGAAAATGCTAGAAATAGCTGGAGAAGGAATATTATATATATATATATGTGTGTGTGTGTGTGTGTGTGTGACTGACAACTCTGTATGGAAAATAATTTGTTTCATTCAGTTTTTAGTGCAATTTCTTTCTGGTCGTGGTTGTTTCTCAGCAAACACTTATACTTAATTGTGAATCCGAATCAGAATTTTGGCTCCTTTTATCAGCAATCGAATCGTGCTTATGTTTTTTTTTTTTAATAAATGTGGCGGTTGAATTTTGAGGTACCCTATTGTACCCTCACTTGCATATTTCTGATTTTGAATTGGTAAATTTTTCTCAGAATTTTCGGCCTGAATATCGCAGACCTACCATTCTGGCGTCAAGATTATTGAATTTGGAAGTTTATCAAAATCGAACGGTGAGAACTTTCATGGCAATGGAAGAAAATGGTGCTACGGCTTCAAATGATGCCTGTAAAACGAAAATCCCACAGGTTTTGACCGTTGCCGGCTCTGATTCAGGTGCTGGTGCTGGCATTCAAGCTGATCTTAAGGCTTGTGCCGCACGTGGAGTGTATTGTTCCACTGTGATAACTGCTGTTACTGCACAGAACACTTTTGGAGTTCAGGTTGTACCTTGGTTTCTTTCTTTTTGGTCAATGAGACCTACATTCTGTTTGGCATTGGAGAATTTTAGAAAGGAGAGGCTATTAAATTTTAGATTTCATCTTTCTGTTTAATGGGAATAAAATAATGCAGAGATAAAGTTTGGTCTAGTTGCATTAAGAATTTACCAAATTAATGTTGGAAGTCATATTCTTATGCTTATGGCTGTTTCAAAATTTGTCCGTATCTTGAATTACCTTGTTTGGTGCTGTTTTAATTGTTAGGGTGTAAATATTGTGCCTGAGGATTTTGTTGCTGAGCAGTTGAAGTCAGTACTTTCTGATATGCAAGTTGATGTGGTAAGTGGAATTTGTTACTATGGGTAGTATTCTCGACTTCAGTTGATCTATCCCCTGTCAATGTGAATTATCAAAGGCATGTATCAAAATTAGTGCAAACTTGATGTTGTTGAAAAGATTTTGAATACTAGTTTTGGGTTAGCCTCAATATGCACCATTATGTGGCTCTTCCTTCCTCCATCCGAATCATATTTTTCTCTCATCATTCTTTAATAATATAATTGCAATCTGATTATGAAATGATCTTAGGTGAAAACAGGCATGCTACCTTCTATTGGCATTGTGAACATTCTTCATCAGAAGCTCAGGGACTTTCCTGTTAGAGGTATGCAGAAGTTTGGACATTAATAGCATAATTTTGTGGTTATATTTTTAGTGGCCTTTGAGTTAACTTAGTCAGATGACTGAAGGCAGCTTTGGTGGTTGACCCTGTAATGGTATCTACAAGTGGAGATGTGCTGGCTGGTCCTTCCATTATTTCTAGTTTTCGGTAAGTTAGAATGTGTGTTTTAAAGTCACACTCATAGGCCTACTAATTGGTTCACATGTGTCCCATGCAAATCATTTAGCAAACATTGCCCCCCTTGCATGCATTCTTACTTATTGGGATTCTGTTCGCCCCTGTTGCTGTCTATTGTATATACACTAGCTTCTTGTGTCTTGTTTTTCAGTGTGATAGTTCATATGCATGTACTCATACATCAGCAATAGTTCATATGCATGTACTCATACATCAGCAATGGAGAGAAATAAAGATGAATAAACACTCAGCGATGAAGTTGAATAACATCAGAAATCTCCCCTAAAAGCTTAGAAGTATTTAATAACATGTAAGCTGCAAACAGTAACTTTTTTTTTGGGGTCAATCAACCAAAGAAAATTATTGCTAAACAAGGAGTACAAAGAGTACAACGACAGGGCTGACCCTGTACAACAATTAATTCCTACCTAATTGTAAAAAATGAGTACTTACAGAAGAAATCAAAGAATTACAATAAGAATCAGCACATCGAAGAACCACACTCTGACTAATTGAGTGCAGAACCTTCTTCTCTTGAAATCTCTCATTGGCAAAAATAATACGATTTCCTTCTTTACACAAGTAGTAAATTGTTGCAGCCAAAGCAACCCTGCGGTAAGCAGCCAATTTAGATTTTCCCACAGCATGTCTATTAAACCAACTCACCACTCTTCTCCAACTTTATTCAACTCTGTGAATATTACATGCAGCACAGACCTGTTCCCAAACACCTTTTGACACAGAGCATGCAAAAAATAGATGTTCAATAGTTTCCATATGCCTATTGCAGAAAACACAAGTATTAATAGAAGTAATATTCCACTGCATCAATTTATTCCTAGTAAGAAGTTTATGTTTGAGGGCTAGCCATAGAATAAAACTCTGTCGAGGAATACAGCTTCTATTCCAAATCAGCTTAGTCCAATTCACTTTCAGATGTTGAATTCTTATATTCTTCCAGGCACTTGAGATTGAGAAACCACCATTCTTTGAACCCCAACCACCGAATCACATCCAGATTCTCCTTAAAATCAGTACAATTTACTCTCACAAAGTTCCAAGCTGCTAAAGTTTCTTCATGGATAGGATCAGGCAGGTTCCATCTTCCATTTTTCCATAGGTCTGTAATAGTAGCCTTCTTAGATACTCCAGCATCTTGAAAATTGGTAAAATGAAACTTATCCACTAAGGATTCTCCATTAATCCAAGGATCAAACCAAAAAGAAAAATTTGAATCCTTACCAGCGGTATAATTAATATAAGGTTTCATCGAAGGTCTAACTTTCAACATACATTTCCAAGCCCAACTAGATTCACATTTTTTAGTAATACCCCAAAAGCTCAATTTTTTTAAATGATTCAAAGAAACCCAAGTTGCCCAAATGGAAGGCTTACCACTAATAAGGTCCCAAATATTCCTGCAAACTGCAGCTCTATTCCAGTCCTTTAAATCTTTAACTCCTAATCCACCTTCAGTTTGCAACTTACAAACATCAGCCCAAGCTACTAAGTTCGACTTCTTATTATGATCTAGACTGGACCAAGAAATCTCCAACAAATCTTATCAATTTCATCAATAACAGAAGTCGGAAGTAAAACAATAACAGCCCAATAACAGTACCTTGTCTCATCACAAGTTAAAGTACAAAATCTGATTGTTGAAATGCACATATCTGTCTCTCTAGTATCTCCATAAAGCAATCAAAATCACAATTTGCAATGAACTCAGGTGTATTTTCTCCCTATTCTGAAACCAACTTAATTTTCTAAAGAATTTGGACATAAGTGAGTCATAGTGATGGATGGCATTTTCTTCTTTGATTAGTTACCTTTGCTATTAAGGCCAGTTATGCTCTGCCGGTTGCTAATGGATATTGATAACCATTCTTTTGTTTTAGTGTTTTTGAGACTTCTCTTTTATGTAATGTAAAAATGGCAAAGTCTGTATGCTGTCAAAGTTTCTGGTTCTTCAATGCAGAGAGAAGCTTCTTCCTATTGCCGACATAGTAACTCCAAATATAAAAGAGGCTTCTGCTTTACTTGGTGGTATGCCACTGGAAACAGTGGCTGATATGCGGTCTGCAGCAAAACTTTTGCATGCAATTGGTCCTCGGTTAGTGGAAATTGCTTTAAATTCTTTGTTTGCTTAAAATGAGCTGGTGATGTAAAACTAATATATATGTATTTCTGCATTTCTTTGCTCTCATAAGCATTTTAGACCCATAAATTACCTTCCGTGTAGGAGTTATGCTGCTTATGGAATTAGTAATTGCTATCATTGTTCAAAGCGCAACTTGCTGCTTATGGAAGTAGTAGCTACTATCGTTGTTCAAAGCAAAACATTTTCTTTTATGAGATGATAATGTTTGAAAATTGTTTTACGCCCTTAAGCTGAGATATATATTTTTAGCAATAAAGTAGGAACGTTGGACTTTATCATTTTATATTTGAACAAGACATGACGAGGGATATCTGAATGGGCCAACTGTTGTCCTATCTTAGTGTATAATGACTGAAAAAGTACCTGTGTATAACTATTACAGTTTATTTTCAGCTAGAATATTTGATGACAAAATTACTTGTGCATATGCAATCAGTACGAATTATACAACATTGTGCTGTTTCCTATATCTGTAAAGACTCCATATCCATAGCAGGTTTTAAATGATGGCTATTATGTAATGTAACAGTTTCTATATGTCACTTTGTGGCCGACAGTTGCATTACTGCTGTTTTGCAATACCTGTAGTGAATTTTGGTGAAAGGAACAACCATTGCACTTAGTTGTTTCATCCACTACACCATAACATACCCTTTTCTCCCAGCTAATCTTTATAAAAATCCATAATAGCAAGTGTAGGTTTTAGGAGAAAAATAATTCTGCCATGTATTTCTTTGGAAACAATTACATATAAATAGTAGAGGATCAGCCTCAAAATAGAAAACCCTTAGAAAATATGAAATCCCACAAATTAGCTGATTTTTATACTAAAGAGAAAATATTATATTCTTTCCTAAAAATCTGACACCCCCCCTTAAGTTGGTGCATAGATGTCTATCATGCCCAACTTGGTTACAAACAACTCGAAATTTGTTCTAAAGAGTCCCTTAGTGAAGATATTAGCTATTTGTTGTGTAGAAGGGACAAAAGGCATGCAAACAGCACTACTATCAATTTTTTCCTTTATGAAGTGTCTGTCAATCTCCACATGCTTCATGCGATCATGTTGGACTAGATTTTGAGCAATGCTAATGGCAGCTTTATTATCACAATATAGGTTCATTGACATATGAATTGGTATTCGTAATTCTTCAAGAATTTTCTTTAACCAAAGCATTTCACAAACTTCATTAGCCATAGCCCTATATTCAACCTCGGCATTGCTTCTTGCTACGACATTTTGTTTTTTACTTCGCCATGTGACCAAATTTCTCCAAACATAAGTACAATATCTTGAAATGGATCTTCTATTAGTCATCGAGCCTGCTCAGTCTACATCAGTATATGCTTCTATATTTTGTTTGTTGTCTTCTGGAACAAAAACCCTTTGCTTGGTGTACCTTTTAAGTATCTAAGAATCCGATAGGCTGCCTCAAGGTGTTTTTGGTAGGGTGAATGCATAAACTGGCTTACCAAGCTTACAACAAAAGCAATGTCTGGTCTCGTATGTGATAAGTAAATCAACTTACCGACCAACTTCTAATATTGAGTTGTGTTCACCATATCACCGCCTTCACCATCTCCGAGTTTTCTTGAATTAATTCATATTGATGTTTGCAGACCATTTAAAGAAATGGCTCGAAGAGGTTATCGATTCTTTGTTACCTTCATAGACGATAAATCTAGATATGAGTATTTGTATTTATTGAAATACAAATCTGAAGTCTTTGAAAAGTTCAAAGAGTATAAGGCTGAACTTGAGAATAAATTAGAAAAGAATATTATAGCACTTCGATCGGATTGAGGTGGTGAATATTTAAGTACTGAATTTAATGATTACCTCAAAGAAAATGAAATTGTCATACAGTTTACTCCACCAGACACACCTCAATTAAATGGTGTGAGTGAAAGGAGAAATCGTACTTTGTTGGACATGGTATGTAGTATGATGAGTTATACTGACTTACCTATCTCCTTTTGGGGATATGCTTTGGAAACAACTTTATATATTCTTAACAGAGTTTTTCTAAATCTGTGAATATTACTCCATATAAGATATGGACTGGTAAAACTCCTATATTATCACATTTTAAGATATAGGGTTGTCCTGCCTACATTAAAAGGCAAAACACAGAAAAGTTAGAGGAACGGTCCACTAAAGGCCGATTTATTGGATATGCTGCTGCTAGAAATAATTTGGGATATTATTTCTATCTACTTGACGAAAAAATTGTTGTTGTGAGTAGAGATGCCATTTTTCTTGAGAAAGAGTTTCTTAAAGAATGAGGCAAAGACAGACATATTGTTTTGGATGAAGGGTCATCTGAAAAACAAATCCAAGTGACTGAACCAATAGAGATTGATAAGCCAATTTAGCCTAACATGACAGGATATCACTTCAGCTCCTAGGAGGTTTGAAAGAGCTTCACATCCTCCTAGATAGTATGGATTTACTATTGAACATGACCAAGAGTTGTTTATATTTGGTAGTAATGATCAACTAGAAGATCCTGTCACTTATGAAGAAGCAATGTCTGACATTGATACTCTTAAATGGCAAAAAGCAATACAAGTTGAGATAGATTTCATGTACCAGAATCAAGTTTAGGAACTTGTAGACCCATCTGAAGGAATAGTTCCATAAATTCTGCATGACTACAATCAGGAAAAATGAAAACCCTCGTAAATAGCTTGGATGAGGAAGCAAAAACCTTAGTCCATCAAAAGAAAACCTAAAAGGCTCAGGCAGGCAAGGAGAATTTTCAGATCAGCCAATAATTGCATCAGTCATCCAGGTAATAATATGAACCAGCAGCTTTCTGCTCTCTATCCTTAGTTGAGTCCAATTTGTTGATTCTTGGTCGGTAATTAGTCGGATCCCGCCTAAATGTGATATCAAGATGCTGCACCAGGAGCAACAAAATGCAGCTCTTAGTTGTGGGAGAACGTAAAATAACAGGAAGGCTATCTATACAATAAAATGTAATATTATACAACAGTCAGTCAAGTGGTGAAGTTCACTACCATGGGAAAAACGTCCATAAGTAGATGGTTCAAAAAGATGAAGAAAGTCTCCAAGCAGGGTGATATTTTCAAAAGGGTATGCCAGAAAAGACCAAAAAAAGAAATTTGCAATTGTTCCACTTCTACCAAATTTACTTCAAGATAAGAGCTAAATACTTACAGACAAGAAGAGATTCATTCCGGTCAACAATGACTGAGGAGAATTTGCTGTACAATCCACAGATGGCTTCCCCTCATATACAATAACTCGGTTGGCAAGGTAAGTTGCCATTATGAAATCATGCTCTACCACAAATGCAGTTTTCTTTGCACGCAAAATAAACCTCTTTATGACTTTTGATGCAACAATACGCTGCTCAGAGTCCAGATACGCACTTGGTTCATCAATTAGATAAATGTCTGCAGGCTGCATCAAGTGAGCCATGCATCAGACTCCATGTATTCAAAATTAAC
>CATIWF010033770.1:0-17051 GCA_949630135.1 Balakata baccata
CAAATGTTGCAAAGTAATAATATTATATGATTCAAAAAAAAAAAAAATCCCTTATTATAAACAGGACTATGTTCCATTATATGCAATATACGACAACATGATATAAGTATAAGTGATATCCATAGGTATAAGGTGTTACAAAAATAGATTTTATTTGTCTATTACTTACCTCTACCTGGCCGAAGGTTTAAGGATGGTAGGGGGTTGCTACTCGATACCGAACTCTATACTTCTTTAATAAGCCCTCAAATGTTTTATTGCAGAAATGGCTTCTCCTATCACTAATGATAGCTCTTGGTGTCCCAAACCAACTGAAAATATTATCCTTCACAAACTTGATAACCACATTAGCATCATTAGATCAAATTGGGATAGCCTCAACCCATTTAGAAATGTAATCCACAACAATAAGTATGTACTCATAACCATTAGAAGCTAGGAAGGGACCCATGAAATCAATGCTCCAAACATCGAACAATTCAATAACGAGATTATAAGTTTGTGGTATTTCATTTTATTTCCTTATATTCTCAGTTCTTTGGCATTTATCACATTTCAAACAATAGTTATGAGCATCTTTAAATAGAGAAGGCCAGAAGAAACTTGATTGTAGCACTTTGTAGGTCGTCTTCTTACCACTAAAATGACCTCCACATTAGAGTTCATGATAGAAAGTTAGGATGCTATGTTGCTCCTCCTCCAATATACACCTCTTGATGAGTTAGTCTGAACAATGCCTAAAAAGATATGGTTCATCCCAAAAGTAATTCCTATAAACATAGAAAAATCTCTTCCTCTCTTGGAAGCTCATATTAGGCCTTAACATACCACAAGCCAAATAATTAACAATATTTGTATACCAAGGCTCATAATTCATAACAAAGAGGTGTTCATTAGGGAAAGTATTAACAATGGCCTTTTTAGAGGCCAAGGTATCAAACTAAAGATTAACCTACACAAATGGTTAGCAACCAAGTTTTCACTGCCCTTTCTATCTTTGATTTCTAGGTCAAATTCTTGCAAAAGTAATATCCACCTAATTAGTCTGGGTTTGGCATTCGGTTTGGTTAAAAGATACTTTAGGGCTACATGGTCAATATGCATAATCACTTTAGACCCTACCAAGTAAGATCAAAATTTATCCAAAGAGAATATAACGGCCAAAAGTTCCTTTTCTATGGTGGAATAATTAATTTGGGCATCATCAAAGATCTTGCTTGCATAATAAATGACATGTAAAGCTTTATTCACCCTTTGCCCAAGTACAACCTTAATAGCAAAGTCACTACACACATGATCTCAAAAGGCAGTGACTAGTCAGGTGCCAGAATAACATGAGTAGAAGTCAATTTTTCCTTTAAGGTATTAAATACAGAAAGGCACTCACCAGTAAAGACAAAATCATCATCTTTAGCAAGCAATTCAGTTAAAGGACGCACAATTTTAGAAAAATCCTGAATGAATCTCCTATAAAAGCCTGCATGTCTTAAAAAACTTCTAATGCCTTTAACATATGTGGGTGGTGGTAATTTACCAATCAAATCCACCTTAGCCTTATATACCTCAATGCCTTTATTAGATATTACATGACCTAGAACAATTCCCTGCTTAACCATAAAATGGCTTTTTTCCTAACTTAATGTAAAATTATATTCAATACATTTCCTAAGCACACGAGTTAAATTTTTCAAACAAGCATCAAAGGAAGCACCAAAAACAGAAAAATCATCCATGAAAATCTCTATACAATCATCAAGCATGTATGAAAAAATAGAAAACATGCACCTTTAAAATGTAGCAGGGGGATTGCATAATCCAAAAGGCATCCTCCTGAAGGTGAACGTTCCAAATGGATAGGTGAATGTGGTCTTCTCCTGGTCCTCCGGAGCAATAGGTACTTGATAGTAACCTAAAAGACCATCAAGAAAACAATAAAAATCATGTCCAGATAAATGTTCCAAAATATGATCTACAAAAGGGAGAGGAAAATGGTGGTCCTTTTTAGTCGCAGCATTCAGCTTCCCATAATCTATGCACATTCTCCACCATGTGGTAATCCTAGTAGGTACTAACTCTCTGTTCTCATTTTTCACAACTGTGATCCCAGATTTCTTAGGCACTACATGAATTAGACTAACCCACTTGCTATCAGAGATGGGATATATGATCCTGTCATCTAACAGGTTCTGAACCTCTTTTTTCACTACCTCCAATATATTAGGGTTAAGCCATCTCTGGGCTTCCTTAATAGGTTTGGTGTCATCCTCTAAGATAATTTTATGCTTGCACATTGTGGGACTTATGCCTTTAATGTCTGAAATTTCCCACCCAATGGCTTTCCTAAGTCTGCTCAACTCCCTAGTGACAGATTTCTTTTCACAGGGAGATAGGTTTGAAGCTATAATTATGAGATAAATGTTTCCTTCTCCTAAGAAGATGTTCTTCTAGTTCTACTCTAGGTGGTTCAGGTTCATTTTCCTTTTTACTAGATGAGAGATATGGTAAATCCAAGTTAGTTTCTAATGGTTCAGCTGAGTCTAAGTTGTTATAAATTTCCTCTACTTCCCCATCCAAAGACTCATCTATCTCATTCATTGTCAAAGCAATTTCCAATTTGTCTGGCCTATCCTTCATTTAAACATCATAAACGTATGAGTCCAAACAATCTACATATAAGTATTCATCCAAAGAAGGGGTAGGAGAACAAGTCACTGAATCAAAGACCTTAAACTCAATTGTTTCTCCTAACATTATTATCATGAACTTTCCATTATGAACATCTATTACTGTCTTAGTAGTAGCCATAAATGGTCGACTAAGCAGAATGGTTTACTCCTTCTCCCTCAGTGGAGAAGTTTCCATATCCAATATAACAAAATCAATGGGTATGATTAACTTACAGATATGAATGAGCATATCTTTAACTATACCTCTAGGATATTTCATTGACCTATCAGCAAGCTGAAGGCACATGGTAGTGGGTTTTAAGTCGCCTAACCCAAGCTGAGCAAATATCGAATATGGCATTAAGTTGATACTTGCACCCAAATCAAGCATTGCCTTGGCTACTTTTCTATCTCCTATTATTATATCTACAGTGGAACTCCCTAGATCTTTCATTTTCTAAGGCAGATCTTACTTAAGAACTGCACTTGTTGTCTCAGAAACTAGGATCTTCTCATTGTTGCCATATCGATGCTTGTTTGAATTCAGCTCCTTGAAGAACTTAGCATAAGCCGATATATTTTTGACAACATCAAGCAAAGGTAAGTTAATCTACACCTTAGAAAACATGTTAAAAATTTCATTAAAGTGCTTATCCTGTTTGCTTTCCCTCAGTCGATTAGGGACAGGAATTAGCGGTTTGTAGGGTTCCTTAGCCTTATGGAATTCAGGTCCCGAAAAGGCCTCATTTTTCTTTTCCTTTTCAAATGTCGTGCTTTCTTGTTGATTTGTTTTCTGCTCCTCTGGCTCAAATGGCCTATCTTTATTATTTTTAGAGTCATTTTCACCTATACACGAGAGATTATCCAAATTAGCATCTATATCAACCTTGTTATAATACACCTTACTAGTTCGTAAGACTATGATTGATTTGGCTTCCTTATGTATTTAAGGGACTGAGCTGGTTGTGGGTATGGTATAAGGGCTGAATCCGTTGATGACTTTGATCTGAATGCTGATATTGAGGAAAGTTAAAGTTCCTATACATCTAAGGCGATTGTTGTTCATTATTTCTCCAAGAGAAATTTGGGTGGTTCCTCCAGTCTGGGTTATGTGTATTGGTATATGGATTATTTTGCTGCCCAAGCTAAAAGGAGTTCATCGCATTAGTTTGCTCTATATCATTTCCTATATACGAATCAAAAACATAGCAAACATTAGCCCCACGTTTATAATTATTGCAATTACTACATACCTCATTTGTAGGTGCATTCTTGTTGTTCGCTAGCATTCTGACTTGCTTAGTTAGCTCAGCTATCTGAGAAGTCAATTCAGTTCCACTAGAAACTTCATTCACTATAGCCCTCCTCTTTCTTACACTCTTGTATTGGGAATTGGCTCCCAACATTTCATAAATATCAATTACTTCATTAGCCATCTTTTCCCACATTGTGCCCCCAGCAGCATTATCTACCATGCACTGATACTGCTGGGTCAAACCATCATAAAAGGCTTGATTCGTTACTGGCAGTGAATATCCATGGTGAGGACATTGAAGTAGTTGTATTTTAAACCTATCCCAAGCATCATGAAAAGTCTCTGAATCCTTATGGTAAAAGTTTTGGATCTCAGCTCTTAATTCTTTTGTCTTCTTATAGGAATAAAATTTTGCCATGAATTTGTGATACACTTCCTCCCAATATCACAAAGAATTGGGTAGTAAAGTCATTAACCAAGCCTTGGCCCTGTCCTTCAGTATGTTAGGAAAACATCTCGTCTATAATTGGTCTTCCTCTAAACTATTCAGAGGGAACGTGTTAACAATGGCGTAGAATTCTTTTATGAATGTCAGAGGATCCTTATTGGGTAGCCCATAAAATGACAAAAGCATATTCAGATGGATGCTCTTTAACTCATAGTTTCTAATAGCTTATCTGAGGACTATGCAAGAAGTGGTGTTACCTATAATCGACCGAGCATAGTCCTTTATGGCCAACTATCTTCGTGCAACTGCCACTCCTCTCGGTGGATCATGATTTGGAGGCGGATCTTGATTATGAGGTAGATCTTCCATTATCTCTTTTATCTGATCAACCTCTTTTTCAAAGTCTAATTTAGTCTCTCTCTGTGGCACTTCTTTCTCTCCAAAAGATTGTGCTAAGGATCTTTGAACTCTGGGTCTCAGCTAGTATGGTCTTTGAGTAGAAGAATCTCCTGACTTAGCCTTCCTACTCGTACCTGGCATAAAATTTGAATAAGAAATCTAATAACTAAATGCAAAACAAAAACAAAGCAAAATGAAAATGCAAACACAAAATAATATGGCAACCAAAACTAGTTAAGAATCTAATTAGTGGTTCCCCGGCAACGACACAAAAAACTTGATGTCAACTTAAGGTTTAACCCGCAAGTGCACGAGCTAATCATCGGATGACAAGTGTCCTCCCAGAGTTAATCTCACAAGGAATCACTAGCTTAAATCCCTAATTCGTTTAATTACCAATGAGCATAAAATGCAACCTAAACACACTAATCCGCTTGATTTGATTTTGATTGAGAACTAAATTAAATAAACTATAAATTAAATTACAAATTAAATTAATGAATAAAATCAATGGATAAAGCAGATACTCGGCTTCGCTCCCCCAATTTTGTATTCCCTCTCAAGCCTTAAATTCATATAATTAATATTTCATGGTGCTCACCTTATGCATTAGCTAATCAAACCAATAAATTAACTAATGTTCAGTCCAATTTTTAGGTTAGATTAAAGATGATGTGTCTAATAATCAAATCCAAACATGTTCATTCCTAATTCAATCATTGGTGGCCAATCAATCATTAAACTAGAAATTAATAACGTACAATTGAATTGAATTGGAAATAATAAATTCATTCAAGAAAATAATGAGAGTTTATTACAAAATTAGGGTTGCTAACCAAGCATCAAAAAAGAATTTAGCCTAACATGAATATTAGACAAATCAATATAATATTCATAGTCCAACAAAAATTGCAGTAGAAATTAAGAAGAAAAGAAGAGTTATGATGTTCCCTTAAATCTTCAAATCTAGAATTTGGAGGTTGGTGGTCTCCAATCCTTCAATCCCAAGTCAAAACAACCCTCAAGAGCAAAAATACTTCCTTCTACAGTCAATAGGTCTGCTGGAATATGAATATGCCCACCAAGAAGTCTCTTATGTGCAGAAAATTCAAGAAAAACAAGAAAATTGAAAAATTCTAGAATGCGCCTCCTCCAATCTCAGAGAAAAAGATGAAACAAAAAGCTAATCTTTGAGTCCCAAGCTAAGTCTAACTCCCAAGATGTGTTATTTCCTATCATATGAATAAAAAAACCTAAAAGAGCTGATAAAAATCGGGATTGGCAGCTGTTCATGTGATCTACAATGTCTCAATCGTCGTGTGCATGTAACGGGCATCGCAAGGTCACGATGAATTACTGTTGTCTTCTCCTGCCTAGGCGTCACGTGCATAAGATGGGTGTTGCGCCCATGGCAGATTACTCAGTGCCTTCATTTTGTCACGACCAAGCGATGACTATCATGAGGTCGCGATGAACCTCTATTTCATAACTCATCATTTTGCTTCTTTAAACACCTTTAACGGACTCCATTATTACCCAAAACACCTCCACAACTCGAATCAACCATTAAAACATGTCTCTCCTGCTCCTTTCTACCACCTAAAATCTAAAAGCACAATTAAATATCAAATTTACCCAAAAATCACGTAAAAACAAGAAAAATTAAATAACTAAAAATACCTATAAAACTATAACAAATATGATCACATCAATATTATATCATGATTTATATGCTATAATGTTTATGATATGCAGGAAAGAATTTATATAATTATATGTATCACTAAACTTTCGATAACTTAGCATGTAGATTTTCTCTGCATGCATGTTTGGAGCCGTAGAGGGAGTTGATATCTAGAAGTCTGAGCCAGTCAAAGTATTACAAATTCAGAGTCAACTTCTGTATTTTTCATACATTTCTTTTACACGATCATACATAAGGTTATTTCGGATATTATGTTGAGATTGTGGATTTAATCTTGATTATTTATTATTGATATGAGGTTATGAGATGTTATAAAAGTTTGGGCGTGTTTAGCCCTGAATTAAGATTTTATGGTTATAGTTAATATGCATTGATGCATGATACATTTGAATAGTTACATGTTAATTATGGATGGTTATGATATGAAAAAGTTATATAATTTGTTTATTGCTAAAGGATTAATAATTATATAATAGATAGTAAATGAACAGTCGATAAGTGGCCAACACTCACTTGTATAGTGAGTTCCGTATACTATATGAGAGAGTGTTACATGATGAATGCACAAGACAATGTCATTTTCATCCAATAGCCTTCACGGTCAGTATCAACATCAAGCTTCACCACCAGTCCATTTGTCACGGTCGTGAAAGAAGTTGTCATGACCATAACAGTCAAGTAGCAACATTCAAATTTCTTGAATCAAAGCTTGTCATGATCCTGAACACTTTTGTCATGATCGTAAATTTGTGTACAGAGTGCATTACATAGGTAGTTCAACAGCTAGAATGTACCCCAAACGACTTTATTTCTCAAAATGAGTATAAATGATCTTCATTTTAGTCTCCCAACAAAAAGAGAACAATCTTTAAATGAAAAATTACTTCTTGAGCTTGTGCATTCATTTTCTTCTAAGCTACCTCTTTTTCTCAATTATTTCTTGTAATCCTTCAAGAGCTCAAGCGTTTTTGAGCTTTGAGTTATTAAGTGATTTCTTTCTTGCAATCAATAATTCAATAATGAGATTAAATGTATTGTGTTGGAGATTGAAATACTTGTAAGAGTATGAGTGTGAACCTTATATTAAAACACTTGGGTAGCTTGTAAGAGTTTACTCTATATCTTAAAGTAGATTGTTAATGAATTAAAACTCTCAACTGAGGTTAATAGATGATTAGGCTAAAATGGTCGAAACTCTATAAATCGATTGCGTTATCTCGCTCTTCATTGTTCAAATTTTTAATTTCTTATTTCATTCAAAATAACCAATTCATCCCCCTTCTTGATACTAGTGGAATTTCAATTTATTTATCAAACATATCAAACCGACTAAACTGACTATCCAAATAACATTGATTTGAACTTTTTTTTATTGTAGTTGATTTGGTAAAAAATTAAAATGATTGAAACCAATTTTATTGATTTAATTATAAAATTTTGATATGAACCGATCTGACCAAATTATAAACACATATAAAACATCTTATATGAATTAAATGTACAAAAAACTGACATCTTTGTTTAATCAATGATAGTAATATTTATAAGTACCAAACGAGTACAATATTTTCTCATACATTTTTTTTATTATATACTTCCAATATATATATATATATATATATACTAATTTTTATTTTTTTGGTAAAGAAATACAAATTTTTATTATAAAAGTCAACTTCTTGCAATCCATTAGACATAGCATAATAGCAACAAATAACCCAACTAAATCTAGTCTGTGCAATTTAGAACCGAAATGAAATTTTATAAATTAAATCAAATTTTTTGAGACAATTGAACCGAATTGAAATTTGTCGAAAATTAAATTTAATAAAGTCAAATATTATAATTGAGTTTGATTTAATCAATTTTATGAATTAATTAATTATCGTAAATTATAATTGTTACTATAATTTTATCAATTATAATATATTAGAGTCAATCACTATAATTTTGTTATTAATATAATTAAAATAAATTACTATAAATTGAAAAATTATAATTAATAAATATAATTTTATGAATTACTATGAATAAAAATTAAATAAAATAATATCATGACTCATAATAAGCTACCATAAATAGAAATTAATCACCATAAATTAGAATATTTTTATTTTATATAAAAATTAAAATTAATTAATATAAAATTTATAATATATATATATATATATAAAAGAAGCTTAGTCAATTCAGTAATTAATTTTCAACATTACCAACAGAAACAAACTGAAATTTTCAAATGAAATATAGTCAATTAAACTGAAAACTAAACAAACCGAACCAAAATAAATTGAATTCAATCGGATTTGCTTTTGTTTTTTTTTGTTTTTACAGAGAGCGTGGTGAGATAGAGACAGAAACAAGGTCTGAGAGCTTCTTTGTTGTTTTCCGGTCACTGCCGCCTGCTTCAAGCCAAATCTCGTCGGCCCCCAAGCACTCCGCACTCCTACGCAGTCATGACCCGTCTCCTTCTGGCTTGAAAATCACGAAAAGGGAAAAAGACTTAGAAGACCGCCATTAACACGCTGCTCTTGGTAATTTTTCTTGTTGATTTTCTGGATTGTTTTTTCTTGAATTTTTTGAGTACTTATATTCCCTATTTCCTTGTTTGTTCATTACTGTTAGGTTTCGCTTGATATTTGCTTTACCTTATGTTTTCTCCTTTTATTTCAATTTGTCTGAATTAGGAGAGTTGCTGGTTTACGTCTGTTCCTTATATTAATGGTGATGGTGCTTGTTGTTTGCCGAGGGGAGGAGAGATTGTTGGTCTTTCTTTCTTTTTAGATGGCTTGTTGATATTTCCGTGGAGGGTTAGTGATTCTATGTGGTAACAGTGCTTCATTGGTTGTCAGGGAGGAGATACAGACATGGTAAGGGTTTTATTACTATAAACAGTGAGTTTGCTTGCATAGTTTGAGTCAACAAGTTTAGGATTTTTTTTTTAATTATTGTATTCTCGTATGTGCTATATCAGCATGGTGGCCTATGTATTTGATTGAATTCTTACTAGAAACTAGGGGTAGCATAAACGTGATAGGTTGCATGCATGGTTGATTAAAAGCTGATTTGAGAACTGATCAAAATTCAAGATTTTTTGTACTTAAGTTCTATCTTTAATGTTTTTATATGAGGGGAGTTTATCAAGGAGTTACTTTCAGATATGGCTGCTTCTTCATCAACTGACCTCTTACATGTTTTCTGGCATGAGGATATGCTAAAACATGATTCTGGCAAAGGTATGTTTGATACTGGAATGGACCCTGGGTTCCTAGATGTATTAGAAAAGCACCCAGAGAACCCTGATAGAATCAGGAACATGATCTCAATCCTTAAAAGAGGTCCTATTTCTCCCCACATTTCTTGGCACCTTGGTAGATCAGCTCAAATACTCGAATTGCTCTCTTTCCATACCCCAGGTACTTCTCTAATTATCTTGACTTTTTTCAGATGAATTAAGGAATGTTATTGTTTGGAATCAATTAACTAATGGTAATGTGGCATTGTCACTTGTGTTGGAAATTCTGCTGGTCTGGAAGCTTTGAGATGTGTTCTATACGCTGCAAGTTCCAACTCTAATTTTTTAGTTGAATGTGTGTGCAATTCTTGGTATTTCATTTATTTTCCCTTTTCTATAAATGAATTGTTTCCTGCAAGTTTGCTTTGAAAGATTGGAGGAAAAAAAAACAATAAAAAAAAACTCTAATTTGATATCTTGTCCTTGATCAAGTTTAAGCCTTTAAGCAATTACAGTAGATTTTCTCATACAGAGAGACTAAGATTTGATTGTTTTTCTAATGAATGCAGTTGCTGCCCAATTCTCTTTCTGAATTTGTTAACATTGCTGATTATAAATGATATTAAAATGTGACCATTTTGCTTATAAATACTCTTGGACTGATGTAAATTGTTGAATTCTTAAAATTTGCAGAGTACATAAATGAACTAGTTGAAGCTGACAGACAAGGGGGGAAGATGATTTGTTCTGGAACTTTCCTAAATCCTGGATCATGGAATGCTTCTCTTCTTGCTGCTGGTACTACATTATCAGCCATGAAGCATATTCTTGATGGGCATGGAAAACTTGCTTATGCATTAGTTAGGCCTCCAGGTCATCACGCTCAACCTACACAAGCAGATGGATATTGTTTCCTTAACAACGCGGGTCTTGCTGTCCAATCAGCCCTAGATTCAGGGTGTAGAAAGATTGCTGTTATTGACATTGATGTGCATTATGGAAATGGAACTGCAGAGGGGTTCTATCAGTCTGATAAAGTACTGACTATTTCTCTTCATATGAATCATGGTTCATGGGGTCCATCTCATCCACAAAATGGTTCTATTTATGAACTTGGCGAAGCGAAGGGTTTTGGCTATAATATGAATATACCTCTGCCCAATGGGACAGGCGATGAGGGATATGAGCATGCCATGACTGAATTGGTTGTTCCAGCAATTATTAAGTTCAAACCTGATATGCTAGTTATGGTTGTTGGCCAAGATTCGAGCGCTGTAAGTTACTTTGTTCTTAGTCTGAGATTTTAGTCAAATAAGACATGATGAGGTGAGGATTAGGTCTGATGTATGTGCATATTAGATGTCTAATATTCAAGTTTGTGCTAATCATATGTCCAAGTGTATACTTGTATCGCCTTTTTCCTTGAACATGACTTGGGGGGTGGGGGAGAGGGAATTGTTGAAAGGGACATTGGTAGCTTTTATAGACATGAAAATAGGAGAGTTGCACCATGCATATGGTAGTCAGCTAAAGATTGATAAGGAGTCTTTTACCATTTTTAACTTCTTACACCCATTTTTGTGGTTGATGCTGAATGAACATTGGGAATGATTAATTGAAATATGAATTCGAGAAGAAAAGTTAGCTGGATTCTACACCAGTTGATCTCAATACTTGATGTATCACCACTGACATACATGTCATTGCACTTGGTGATATGATATCTAACTTCTTTCGGAGATACATTTGAAAATGTTTTGTTTGATGAAATGTATCACATGCCAAGTTGTTAGTTTTGAGTTGTAATTTCTCAAATGGCAAAGCCTTCATTTTCCCCCTTTTGTGTTAATGTGCCTTGTACACCTCAGTTTCCTTTGACAGGCTTTTGTTCATCTATGTAATTGCTCTTTAATGATGACCCATTCAGTATTGTGTTTTTTTTTTTTTTTGTTATCTTGCTCCTTGAATTGACTACAATCTTGAACTTGAGTACTTCAAGGTTGACAATTTCGAAAAGAATCGATGGTAATGCTGGATTTATTTATGTCTTCACTTTTCTAGGGAACTACCTGTTTGTAAAACAACATAATTGCTTAGTGGTAACATTTTATTTTTGGGTTCTCCAGTTTGATCCAAATGGAAGGATGTGCTTGACAATGGATGGATATCGAAAGATAGGGCAAATGATTCGTGTTCTTGCAAATGGATGCTGCGATGGACGTCTTCTTGTTGTTCAAGAAGGTGGATATCACATTACATACTCAGCCTATTGCCTTCATGCAATCCTTGAAGGTGTACTCGGCCTTCCTGTTCCTTTATTATCTGACCCCATTGCATGTTATCCTGAAGACAAGGCTCTTGCTTTGCAAATCGTTGAATCCATCAAAAAGTTCCACAAACGTGTTGTTCCATTGCTAAAAGGTGCTTGATTTGAAGGTACTTTCGACATAATTTTAATAATTTATTACCAATTAAATGAGTTATTTCTAAATGTTAATTCCTTTGAGAAGTTATTTATTTTATGGTAATAACGCATGAAGGTCTTATAATATACAATGATAGATAGGACTTGAAGAACAACATTCAACTCAAATTTAGTATACAATGATTCATTTAGTCTTATTGAGGAATTGTTTGGTTTAAGGGTGAGCATGAAAATTGGAATGAAGAAGAATAAGAATGAGAATGATTGATTTTAATATATTGTTTAGTACATTTTTATTAAGGAATGAGAATGAGAATAAAATTTAATTTGTACATGTTTGGTTAAATTATCATATTAATATAAATACAATTATTTTGAAATGTAAATTTGTTGATTAACAATAAGGTAATATAATTTTTATAAAATAATATAGAAGGGATTCTCCAATTATTTGAATTTAAATTATATATAAATTCTATTTATTTAAAATAACACTTTTAATTTTATCATTATTCAAAATAATATTATTAAAATTATATATTTTTTATAATATCTTCTAACATTAATTAAGAGTATATTGAAAAATTAAAAAAAAAATGATTATAATTTATATTTAGTTAGTTAGGTTTGATTTCCATGAGAATGAAATTTTCATTCCCTATGGGGAATGGGCAATGAGTGATTCTCATTGATAGGTTAATCACATTTTCATTCCCATTAATTTTTTTCCTAACCAAATATTAATAATGAGAATCATTCATTCTCATTTACACATTTTTTTTATGAACCAAACACCCCCTAAGTTGAATCAAGAAGGAAATAATTGGTTTTTTGGTTAAATTATGTTATTGATTAATTTGGACATCTAGAGTAATACATTTAGGAGATACTTGCTAATACTAATTTTCTTACTAGGGAACTCAATGTGATGTTATCCATAACAAATTTACAACTTAGCACACAAGAAGCCGGAATTAGTGCCCTCAGGATCATCAAATTCTATCTTAATGATGAACTAATCTAAGGGAACTGCTAGACTAAAGAACTTAATATGGGGATCATATGCTTTAATTAATAACACAAAGCTACACGGTACTGCTCTTGAAAGATCATCGATTTTGTCCGAGGATGAGAGAGCTTAGATGAGATGACTGAAGTTCTCTGTATCTTTCCATCTAGGGAGAATTAACTTGTTTGAAACTATTAAAAGGAAGGGTTGTCCTAGTGTTTCACCACCTTAATAAAACCCAACTTAACTAGATGAATTAATTTGGGGAAATTAACACAAATAACTGTTGGAAAAATTGTAATTATGAGCCATTGTGATAGGGTAATTCGGGTGGTCTTACAACTCGGTTTTGGGAGAAAGACTGGTATATATATTCCTTGATATGATAACTATGAATTAATGTATTCATATGCTCAAAATGAAGAATGTGAATAGAAATTGAAGCCCAAAGTAAGCTCCTTGCTAAGGAAATATAAAGAGGAAATAGTAAAAGTGGAAGTTGTCTAACATCGCTAAAATATAAAGTTGGAATTGTGTTTATATAATAAGATGCATTCTTACATGGGTAAGAAAGTAGCATGGAAAACTCTCTTGCTCGCTCAGGCGCATGAGGGATGCAAATACATAGTTCGGGATAAGCCAATGCGTGAGTGCGCGACCTGCGTACACAAATGTCAGGCTGAAATCTCATGGTTCGGACTAGATCCAATTTTTATATTTTTTATTTCTGGAAATTGAAGCGACACTTTTGTGTCGTTCTACATGACCAGGGGTCTGGCTTGGCTGTGTCTTGTGTACACAGTTTTGATTCCACATTTTCGTGTCGTTTCACACGACCATGCTTCTAACACTCCTCTGTGGATTTCACACGCCCGTGTCGTTGTACTGCAATGTGTGCAACCTAATCCACACTCCTGTGTGGATTCTACACGCCTGTGTAGTTAATTTTCCAGATTTGTCTTTTGAGCTTCTTGTCTTTTAGAATTTCATTTTCTGATATTTTAAAGATTAAATTCACCATTATTTGAATGTTACAAAGACATAAATGACAGCCTTTAAAGAGATTAATATGTCTCCTCTATCTAGTATAAATAGGAGTTTTTTATTTTATTTTTTAGTTGGTTGGTTTTTTCTCTTTTTAGGAAAATCTTCTTCCATTTTCTTCTCAAAGTAATAGAGAGTCACATATAATCAGTTCGTTGTAAGTGGATGTTGTGTGTTCAACATCTACTTGATATATGTTGTATCCTGAGAGATAAACGCCAATTTTTCTAAACACCGTTGGTAGGGAGTGAATTTGTCTTAGAGACACAGTGTGGAACACAGACCTCAAATTTGTTCTACGTTCCTCTTGTCATTTTATTCGCATATTGAATTAACAATATTCCTAGTTTTTCTAACAATCTTAAGACATTCTGTTTTTGTTAATTTATTATTCGGATTTATTAGTTCTTGGAATTAATATTGTTTGTTGTTTCAATGAAATGGATGATACGGTATCTCCTACCAATGTTCATGATGGTTTCCAGCCATCGGCTTCTGCTGCTTGGGTTGTCTTTCCGATTATGCCTGTGATGATACCTGTAAACCATGGAGAGAAACTGGAAAAATTCAATGGCTTGAATTTCAAGAGGTGGCAGCAGAAAATGTTGTTTTACCTGATTACCTTGAATCTTGCAAGGTTCTTGGCTGAAGGCGCTCCTACTTTTAAAGAGGATGTGCAAGATGTCCAAACAATGATGACCTATGACAATTGGCTTCATTCTGTCTTCTTGTGTAGGAATTATGTCATGAATGGACTTCATGATTCATTATACAATGTGTATAGTGGAATCAAAACTGCTAAACAGTTGTGGGAATCATTGGACCGAAAATATAAATTTGAGGATGTAGGCACTAAAAAATTCATAGTGAGACGTTTCCTATGCTATAAAATGGTGGATTCCAAAATAGTGGTAAGTCAAGTTCAAGAGCTTCAAGTTATTCTTCATGATATTCATGCTAAAGGAAGGAACTTGAGTAAAACCTTCAAAGTGGCTGCTAAGATTGAAAATTATCCCTTTGCTAGAAGAATTTCAAAAATTACCTTAAAAACAAGCGAAATGAAATGAATATTGAGGAGCTAATTGTTAGATTTCGAATTGAAGAAGACAACAGAGACTCAGAAAGGAGGATGCTGAATTCTTCTAAGACTAAGGTAAATATTGTCGAATATGGACAAAATACCAAAAAAAAGAAATTCAAGGAGTCTAAAACGGGTCCTAAAGATGGAGTTTTAAAAAAAGAAATTTCTAGATAAATGCTTTAATTGTGACAGGATGGGTCACAAAACTTCTAATTGCGACAAGATGGGTCACAAAGCTGCTAATTGCAAACTTCCAAAGAAGAAAATGAGTAATGAAACCAATCTCTTGCAAAATATTACTCAAGAAGTTTTTGATATTAACCTTACTGCTGTGATATCAAAAGTGAACATGGTTAGGTCTAATCCAAAAGAATGGTGGATTGACATCGGTGCCACAAAAGAGTGGGAAAAAATTAATTATGGGCAATTCTACCACTTCTGAAGTTCTTGGTGAATGACAAGTGGTGTTAAAGATGACTTTTTGAAAGGAGCGGACTCTTAGCAATGTTTTGTATGTGCCTAATATTCGCAAAAATTTGGTGTCAGATTCATTGTTGAACAACCATGGGTTCAAAATAGTTTTTGAGTCAGATAAAGTTGTTTTGTTCAAAGGTGGAATGTATGTGGGTAAAATGTATGCTATTGATGGGTTTTTTAAGCTCAATGTAATTGTTATTAAACGTAATAATGAAAGTACATCTTATGCTTGTTTGCTTGAGTCTTTCAATTTATGACATGGTAGACTAGGACATGTTAATTATAATACTTTGAGAAAGTTAATTAACTTGGATCATATACCTAATTTCCATATTAATATAAAATTTAAATGTGAAGTTTGTGTTGAGGCAAAACTAACTAGATCATCTTTTCAAAATATTGAAAGAGAAAGTGAACCACTTGATTTAATTTATGGTGATGTATGTGATTTAAAATCTGTTCAAACAAGATGTGGAAATAAATATTTTATCACATTTATGGATGATTGCACAAAATATTATTGTGTATTTGCTTAAGAGCAAAGATGAGGTTATAGAGAAATTTAAACTCTATAAAATTGAGATTGAAAATCAACTCAATAGAAAAATCAAGGTTTTGAGAAGTGACCGTGGTGGTGAATATGTGACACCATCTGGTGAATTCTGCACACAATATGGAATTATACATTTATTTATTTTTCTCACTGCATTTCTTTTTAATTACCTGAAAGACCCACTTGTATTTATGCCCATATGACAAGCCATCTAATAAAATATGTCAAGCTAAAAGACTTTGATGGCCCCAACATGACATTTCTTATTAAGTGTGATTTCTAAAACCCTATTTATTTCAAATATATTTTTATGTATTAAATGAATGATAAATTGCAACTTATGACATTATGTAAAAAATGAATAATTTTTACTATATAAATATATAATTGGTGTCAAAAAAGACATCATAGAAGTGTTGCTTGAACTATATTTTAATTAGGGTTTGTGTAAATCTAATAAAATTTATTGGAAAATCTTTTTGATGATGTATCCCACCTCTTACTCTGCAAATTCTCGATCTACTATGATAAGAGATGGCAATGGGTAATATAATTTTCATTTTGAATGGTGGGTTAAGATAAAAATTCACAAACCCGAAAGGAAAAATGGCATAAATCTCATTATATTGCCTAGAAAATCTTGTCATAAATTTTACTCTACATGGATAGATTTGGTAAGAAGTAGAGAAGTTTAGATTTGCTATGTGCCAAGTTTTCTTTTTGTTAATTAACACTAAATTAATCTGCCAACAAA
>CATIWF010033780.1:0-10000 GCA_949630135.1 Balakata baccata
ATACTACATTGATTTATTTGGTATTCATGTTAGGCTAAATTCTTTTTAGGTTATTGGTTAGCAACCCCAATTTTGTAACCATTAGTTTACTTAATGAATTATTATTTCCATTTCAATTCAATTGCACTTTATTAATTTCTAGTTTAATGATTGATTGGCCACCAATGATTGAATTAGGGATGAAAATGTTAGAGTTTGATTATTAGACACATTATCTTTAATCTGACCTAAAAATTGGATTGGATATTAGTTAGTTCATTGGTTTGATTAGCTAATGCATAAGGTGATCGCCATGAAATATTAATTTTATGAACTTAACGTTTGGGTGGGAAATATGAAATTGGGAGAGCGAAACCCAGTACTTGCTTAATCCATCAATTTTATTCATAATTTAATTTATAGCTTAATTAATTTAGTTCTTAATCAAACTCAAATCAAATGGATTAGAGTGTTTAGGTTGCATTTCATGCTCGTAGGTAATTAAACGAATTAGAGACATAAGCTAGTGATTTCTTGTGAGATTGAATCCGGGAGGATACTTGCCATCCTATGATTGGCTCATGCACTTGTAGGCTAGGCCTTAAGTTAACGTCAGTTTGCATGTTGAACAATTAAGTCAAATGTAATTGTAAAAAGTCAATTTTTACTTAAGTTACCAATCCAAAATTAATTTAATTTTTGCCTAAGTTTAATTCAATTTTTTCTTAAGTTTTAATCAATTTTCTCCCCCTTTGGTAAGATAAAAAAAAATATAAAGCATATCAATAACCAAAGAGATAAAATAAGAGAGATAAATGGGAAAAACAAGCCAACTTTATTGAATTGAAAGATGTCGTACATAAAAGGAAAAAAATGTGTAATCATACATACATAAGTGACAATCTAAGTCACTAAGACTAAGCAAAGACAAAAAGAAATCATAAGGCTAGAATCAAATACTAGGCTTCATCATCATCTCTTATGTCTTCCTCATGCTCTCTCTCATTTGGTGCATCCTCTTCAAAGGAAATGGGACACACTTGCATGCTCACATGTCCTTGCATGCTTTGGATGTCCAAATGAAGATGCCTCATCATGTCAAAGGTCCTCATTTACAAGGAGTAGATATCTTGCATGGAAATAGGGGAAGGACCAAGTGCTTGATTTGGTGCTCATTGAATGGGTTCTTCTTAACCAATTAAGGCTCCCTCACAAATAGAAATCCTTACCCTTTTCTTAGACATCTTGTGGGCAGCAACTTGGGCTCCATGCATACTATGAGCCTAGACAAACTCATAAACTCCTTTATTAGGCCAGAAGAAGGCTTTGCAATTAAGGAGATATTAAATATCAAAGGGGTTGTCATATTTTGAAAAGGAAGAAGTAAGAAGAGAAGTGCGCTTCGGGATTATAGGCCAAGGTATTTATCTATGAGGATGATTTAGGAATGGAGAGAGATGGTAACTTTTGGTGTTATTGATGATGCCTTAAAATTTTTCAAGGAGAAAGGAGGAGGTTTATGTGGCTTGTAGTAGACTATAGCACAAAGATAAAAAAGATCATCATAGGTAACCTTTTTATTACTTTCACTTCTAGCATAAATAGTGAAAGTGAAATTGATGATGCAATGAAGAAAGAAATGAGAGGAGATTTAAAGTGTTTGGAGTTTGAGAATTTGTTAAGATGGTTTTCCAAAGAAATCTCCTTCCAAAATTTAGAATAGGAAAGGTGCATTTCATCGTCATTCAACATACATATTGTTTTGAAGTTGAAGATAGTGGCAAACTCATTCTTAGTCATCTTTTGTTGTTCTCCAAACATGCGAATCGAATGCCATTGTAGCCCAAGTGGTGTTTTGGATTATTAATAACATCAAAGGAGCATAAAAACTCGATTGTGAGTTCATTTCCATCTTCCATGGTAAGGACAAATGACATCAATCCCTTTTCTTCAAGCACAACCAAAATTCTATTCTTCAAATTGATTTTGGCCATATCATCCAAGCCAAGTACTATATTAGGGATTAACTTCTGCTTGGTGAACCGATTAAGGCAAATCTTCTCATCTTTGGAGAAAGCGTCAAAGATTTCTTTATAGGAAGAGAAGTTTGGAAAAGAAGGAGCAACACCCTTGCCCTTAGAGGCATAAGCCTTGGAAGTTCCAACCTTTGGTACCATGAAAAAGTTGAAGAAAGAAGATGAAGTTTGTGAGAGAGAAGTTTTAGAGAGTCAATGGAAAATAGAGAGAATGAAGGTATTTATAGCCTAAAAGGAAGGAATATAGCTATTTGATATGAGTAATGAGGAGTTATGACTAATTTGAAGCGTTGGAAAATGATTAATAGCATTTTTGAAAAAGATGTTAATGGGCATGTCTCAATTGGGAAGCAAGCTATCCGGACCACGACGTGTGTAATGGTCAAAATTTTGCATTTTTGAACATTTTCCTGAGTAGGACAGGGGGGCATCCTAAGCAAGATACAGTAAAGAACTGCAGCAGTGAAGAAAAAGTTCAAATATCATAGCAGGATAAGGGATTCCCGAGCGGGAACTACACAAGAAAGGAATACAAATGAATGAATGAGAAATTAGACTTAAGCATCCTATTGTGGCATATCATAAATGATCAATATGAATGTTTTTTACCATTTAAACCTTGAAGTTCATCGAATTAAACTCTAAGAATATAAATATTTGAAATTTGCACATAATCATATATAATGGCAAGTAAAATCATGGCATACACATCACATGTAATTCACATAATAATGCTCAAACATATGAGGTGATGCAAATGCATGACTTAAAAACATTTCAAATGAATGTGCTCCTATCAAGTATACCAAAGTCCCTGTTAATAAAACAAAATCATTCATCATTAAGAGGCTTGGTGAAAATATATGCCAATTGGTTGTTAGTATCAATGGATTCTAACACAACATCACCATTTTGGACAAAATCTCTTAAAAAACATGTCTAATGTCAATATGCTTGCTCCTAGAATGTTGAATGAGAATTTTTTAAGGATTTATTGCACTAATGTTATTATATTTGATGAGAATATGATCAATCACTTGGCTATAGTACTTGAGTTATTATCTCATCCAAAGAACTTGGGTGTAACAACAATCTGCCGCTATACATTCTGCTTCAGTGGTGGACAAGGCAACTGAAACTTGTTTCTTGCTAAACCAAGAAACCAAATATTCACTAATAAAATGACAAGTTCCATATATGCTTTTTCTATCTAAAAGATTACCAATTTAGTCGACATCTAAAAAATAGATGATATGGAATAATGAATATCTAGGATACCATAAACCTAAATGCATAATGCCATGAAAATACTTTAAAATTCTTTTCACTGTAAGAAAATGTAATTCCTTAGGATATGATTGAAATCTAGAATACAAGAATACACTATACTATACATAATATCGGGTCTAGAGTTAAAAAAAGAAGTGAACTGATCATACCTCTATAAAGTTTTTCATCAATAGTTTTACCCTTCTCATCTTTACCCAATTTTGTTAATATGCTCATTAGGGTCTTGGCACTCTTACATCCATTTATTCCAAACTTCTTAGTTAATTCTTTTGTGTACTTTGTAACGTTCGCTAATTAATAACACTTGCTAATTAGGATTAATTAGAATAAATAAATTATTTCAAGCAAAAAATAAATATTAAGTTGCTCAATTAAAATTTTTAATACATAAAATTCGTTGATGTAGTTAATTTAGTTAAAATAGAATTAAGTAAGTAGATTGTTAAATTGAGTTGATTAGTGAAATAATAATAATAATAATATTATTATTATTATTAAAAAAAAGAAGGGGACAGGAAAAAAAAAAAAAAAGAGGGTTGACGGGAAAGATAAATATGGCACAAACTGCCTATTTCTTCAAGTTTTTTTTTTCTTCCTCTTCTCCTCCATGTTTCTTCCATTTTCTCTCAAAATCCAACCATAAATCAGGCATTTTGGATCAGTGGTAAGTGAATTAATTTTTCTTGAGTTGATTAAAGATAGATTAAGGGTTGATTGTTGGTGTTGTTAGTAAACCTATTTATTCTTAGAATTTTGTTTCTGTGGCAGAGATTGGGGCTTTATTTTTATATTCTTAGAGGCCGAATTTTAAGAAGTTTAAAACATGAAAGTTGTAGATTTATGTCTTAATTATTTGGTCTGATGCAGTTTTGAATGCTTTAGTGTATATGAAGAGATATTCTCAAATAAGTGTTACTGGTTCCCAACAATATACCAACATATTTTAGTATAGTTTTTATTTATTTTCACCCTGTTAAAAGCATATTCAGTAGAAGCTTGAAACATAAAAGTTGTAGATTTACATGTTTTGTATCTGTATACCAATTTTTGTGCTGATATTCTTGATGTAGGTTGAGTTATTGTGAAGAGATTGATAATTGTTCTTTTGATCATTGTTGTTTTCTGAGTATCAGGGTTACACCAGTTTATTGTCCTTATTTCTGAGGTTCATGTAGTCCGAATTAAACAAAGTGTAAAGCATAACAATTTTAGCTCTATAACTTAGGTAGATTTCTAAGTAAACCATACCTTAATATGTTGAGTATTTTATGAGTTATGATCATAAAAATGAGAATTGGTCGGTTTGTTACCCTTTGTTGGACAAATTAGATGTCCTCTAGTGTTTGAGGATCTTAGACGTAATATCAGATAAAATTGTAAACATAAAAAATGTTCCAAATTGACCTCTCTGAGTGCCTATAAATTTCAACAATAATACAATCTACACGTTATAAGAAATGGAATTTTAAAGAATGAGTCTCAAAACTGTCTAATGACAGAAAACAATATAACATTTGAAAATGTACTAAAACTTATATAATGGTTCAAAAATTCTAAAATTTTAATATGTTATAGTGTTATATGTTAGCTTTAATCAGAATTAAGAATTATATAAATTGAATAAGTATAAAAAAAGTTATAGGTTAAAGAGTTATACGAGATTATACAGCCACTTATTAGAAACTATAAATAATTGTTTAAAATAAATTGTGAATAAATATTTTATCAATGTATTAATCCTATATACTTTCAAATTAGGTTCACAATCAATTGGAGATCTACAAGAGCCACAAGTCCCATAAATTTGAAGTTGGTAAAACTTTATTAAGGTTTGTACATAACCATATGTGGATTTAATTGAATGTTTTGTATTTAGGATTACATTAGTTCAATGATGAACCTGTATGCTTTGATCAATGAATCTATAAGTTGAAGATGATGAATTTGCACTGTATGGAATGTATTTATAGGTGCTTGTGAATGTTGTAGAGCGGTTCCACCTGGGTGAACCATAGGGTGTTTATGTTGTGATTTTCTTATGAGTTTTAACTTATGTATAATGAATTATGTGATGAAATTAATTATTTTACTATAGTAAATTGTTAAGAGGATAAGGCTCAATTACTCTAACTAGGACTAGAGTTAGGATAGATGGCATGCCATTGAGGGAGTTTGGTACCACTTAGGCTTGGAGTTAGCCATCTTGGAGATGAAACTCTTATATTGGAGGGTATGTCCAGATTGACACCCTTAGAAATATTAAGATATTTTTCTCAAGCGGAGTTCCTAGGTGGCTCGGACTAACCTTAGTGTCTGTATCCAATTTAGTTCGGTTTAGAGTATAAGGGCAAAATAATCATCACATTCCAACTTGATGAGTATGAAGTAAGACATTATGGAATAATTTATGAGTTAAAGTATGTTATTCTATATATGAAATATTGTGTGGTATTGTGTTAGGTTGAAACATGTTAATTAGATGTGGAGATTATATCCTCATGCATACATAATTATTTATAAATGTATATATTATTCATGCATACATAAAGATTAAAATTATATGTTGTTATGTACCACTAAGCATTTTATGCTTAGCGTGTGGATGTTGATTTCCCACTCAGATTGAAGATAGGGGATCAATTGCTGACTAATAAAAAATGCCCAAGGAGAAAAATCCAAGACAAACCTGTTGGGGTTAGTGATACAACTATTTCTTCTTGTTATTTTTTTTTCTTTAGGTGGGAATGTAAATATTTAAATTTTAGATGAATTTTTGTATAACTCTGGCCAAGTTGAGGCCTTTATTTTATGATCTGAAAAAAATATTTATATATTACAAATATTATGCATATTAAAATTTACTCTATATTTTAAAAAGTCATCAAGACCATGGTGCAAAAGTTTTTTTTTTAAAAAGAAAATAAAAATGTATGTTAAATTTTTTTAAAAAACATTATAGTACATTTCTATATAATTGAGGTATATTCCTTAATTATATGGCAGGGTGTTACATTTTTGGTATCAGAGCCTAGGTTTAGACGATTCTAGATCTAGGCAGGGATGGGTTGTATCACAAAATATTGGATTGTCCTATATGACTCTAATGTGGGCTTTTCTATGTCGGCATGTAGGTACAAGAGAGATATGGCTAGTAATAAGCATGAGGGGGATGGTAATAACAGTTCTTCGGAGCGTGATGAGAGAGATCAATCTACTCAGGCTAGTGTTCAAGGATCAGCTGTTGCCCCATCTTCACAACCACCATCAGGGAGTCAAGCTGGCCAGTATCCTGACCTAGTGACTCAACAGATCTTAGCTTTGCTATAAAGGATAGCACAAACGATACCACAAGCTCCACCACCTCCACAACAACCGAAAGTGCAGTTGGACAAAGTTAGGAAATATGGAGCTACAAATTTTCTAGGCAGAAGTGATGACAATCCAGCTACTACTGAGTTTTGGCTAGAGCAGATGGAGAGAGTATTTGATGGTCTTCACTGCCTAGATGATCTTAAGGCAAATTATGCAATCTCATTACTTCAGGAGGATGCATATGCTTAGTGGAAGTCAACTGTGATGAAACCGTATGCACCACAACTGCCTACTTTGGAGTTCTTTGTGGCGGAGTTCAAGGATAAGTATGTGCCACAGGTTTATAGAGATAAGAAGAAATGTGAGTTCTTCAATCTAAGACTGAGGGGCAAGACTGTGGTTGAATATGAGAGGGAGTTCACCAAACTAAGCAAGTATGCAGCTGGGATTATTACAAATGAGTCTGATAAGTGCTGCAGGTTTGAGGGATTAGATGCAGACATTGGGTTTCATGTAGTTTCATATGGGTACCAGGAATTCTCTCAGTTAGTTGCATCAGCTATTAGTGTAGAAGAGATGAAGAATTTCAAGAGGCCTAGTGAGTCATCGAGAAAAGACTTCAGGAAGCCTTCTTTCAGTGCCACCTAGATATCGAACAAGAAAGCTCGCACAGGTCCAAGTCAATTCCAGTAGAGAGGACAGAATCAGGGTCGTACTCATTCAATTCCCACTAGGTAGGGACCACCCTTTAGAGCCACTTTTACTACTGCTAGTAGTCAGACTCATATTCAGAGAGAGCCTACATCTGAGTGTACATCTTGTGGCCAAAGGCATAGGGGGGAATGTTGGGGACCTGCAGCATGCTATAATTGTGGGTTTATAGATCATTTGAAGAAAGATTGCCCCCACCCTATTTGTGGGACTCCTACACAGACTCAAGCTTCAACATCGACGCAAGGTAGAGGTCGAGGACAGTTTAGAGGTGGCAGGGGCAGATAGAGACTAGAAGCCTTAGAAACAGTAAATCCACCAGGATCCAGTCATGCACCTGCAAGATCATATGCAATGAAGGCAAAGGAGGATCAGACGACATATGTTATTGTAGGTATGTTTTCTTTGCATGGTTTTGATTTTGTGCTCTTATAGATCCAGGTTCTACACATTCCTATCTTTGCACGAACATGGGTGGTCAGTACAATATGGTCAGTGAGAATTTAGACTATGAAATTGAAGTTTCAAATCCTTTAGGCCATAGTGTGGTAGTGAACGAAGTATATAGAGAATGTCCTTTAGTTGTACATAGGAAAGAGTTTCCTGTGGATCTTATTAAGCTGCCTTTTCATGAGTATGATGCTATACTAGGCATGGATTGGCTTTCTCGGCATAAGGCAATGATAAACTACAAGTCTAAGCTAGTAATACTTAAGACTGTAGATCAGAAAGAGATTGCGGTAAGAGGCGAGTTAGTGCCACAATTACCACGTGTTTTGTCTATGATGAAGGCTAAGAGGATGTTGAGGAAAAGATGTCAAGCTTACTTAGCTCATATCATTGACACTAGGAAGGGAAGTCTAGACCTCGAAGATGTCCCTATTGTTAGGGAATTTCCAGATGTGTTTCCAGAAGAGTTACCAGGTCTACCGCCTGAGAGAGAGGTAGACTTTTCTATTGAACTTACTCTTGGCATGACTCCTATTTCATCTACACCATACAGAATGGCGCCATCAGAGATGAAAGAGCTTAAGGCTCAATTATAAGAGCTTCTAGATAAAGGTTTCATAAGACCAAGTGTCTCTCCTTGGGGTGCGCCAGTACTTTTTGTAAAGAAAAAGGATGGGTCTATGAGGCTATACATAGACTATAGACAATTGAATAAGGTGACCATTAAGAACAAGTATCCATTGCCACGAATTGATGATCTTTTTGACCAACTTAAGGGTGCAAGAGTGTTCTCTAAGGTCAACTTGAGATCGGGTTATCATCATTTAAGGGTGAAGATGGAGGATATAGCTAAGATAGCATTCAGAACCAGATATGATCACTATGAGTTTTTGGTTATGCCATTTGGGTTAACCAATGCTTCTACCGCATTTATGGATCTTATGAACAGGGTCTTTAGGCCATACATAGATCAATTTGTAGTTGTCTTTATTGATGATATTTTGGTATTTTCCAAAGATCATGAGGAACACGAGAAGCATTTGAGGATAGTGTTACAGACACTTATAGAACACAAGCTTTATGCTAAACTCTCAAAATGTGAGTTTTGGCTGTATGAAATGACATTTTTGGGACACATTGTATCAGCAGAATCTATTAAAGTTGATCATAGCAAGATTACTGCAGTTGTGAATTGGAAGCCTCCACAAAAGTGACTGAAGTTAGGAGTTTCCTTGGTTTGGCAGGTTACTATAGGAGGTTTGTCAAGGGCTTTTGCGGAAAGATGTTAAGTTTGAATGGACAGAAAAATGCTAGGCTAGTTTTGATAAACTCAAGAGAATGCTTATAAAGTCTCCAATTTTGACACAACCAATCGCTAATAAGGAGTATGTCATTTATAAGATACTTCTCATAATGGCTTAGGTTGTGTACTAATGCAAGAAGGAAGAGTAGTTGCTTATGCTTCCAGACAGTTGAAACCACATGAGAAGAATTATCCTACACATGATTTAGAGTTAGCAGCCATAGTCTTTGCATTAAAGATTTGGCACCATTATCTATATGGGAAAAAATTTTCATCTATATAGATCATAAAAGCTTGAAATATCTACCCACAGAGAGAGAGTTGAATTTGAGACAGAGAAGATGGCTTGAATTGATAAAAGATTACAATTGTGTAATAGATTATTGTCTAGACAAAGCTAATGTAATAGCAGATGCTCTAAGCAGGAAGACTGTGGCAGAGTTGCACATCCAGCCAACTCTTATCCAGGAGATCAAAGATGCACAGAAGCATGATAGCAAGTTAGCTGAGCTAGTTGATTTGGTCTCTAAGGGGGAGAGTCCTGAGTTTGCCATTAATTCAAATGGTAGCCTATACTATCGGAGCAGGTTATGTGTACCTCATATTGAGAATCTAAGAAAGAGGATCCTAGAAGAGGCCCCTGAAAGCAAATATGTGATGCACCCAGGAAGCAACAAGATTTACCAAGAGTTGAGAAGTAGATATTGGTGGTCAGGTATGAAAAAGGATATTACATATTATACTACGAGGTGCTTAACTTGTCAACAGGTTAAAGCAGAGCATCAAGTACCTTCAGGATTGTTACATCCGATCACTATCCCGGAATGGAAATGGGAGAGGATTACCATGGATTTTGTGGTTGGATTACCCTTAACACCGAAGAAGCATGATGCTATATGGGTCATTGTGGATAGGCTCA